>JAYMFT010294790.1:0-10319 GCA_038088735.1 Panulirus argus | reverse complement strand
CACACACACACACACACACACACACACACACACACACACACACACACACACACACACACACACACACACATATCGAACCTTGTCTCAGAGAAAACCGTAGAATTACCAGAGATTATTGAGGAGTACACCTTTTCCTTTGCCTGAGAAGTTTAAAACTCCTCTTTTGCTAGGAACATTTTTTCTTCTGATGAAAGATAGGTTTTATTGGCCCAACCTATCCTGTATGTCAGATCTCATGAAGTCATAAAGTTAACTTCTACTCTGGCCATACTGAGGAACCTGACCTTGTAAGACATTAACAAATGAGGTCTTTGGCATTCCTCAGACACCTTTTGTTAGTTGTTTCCTTACTTTATGCATGAAGGATCTACTCAGTGTGCATTGAGCTGCCACCTGTGAGGAAGAAGATTGCTGTTGGGTAACAGCTTAGTTAAGAAGGTTTATCAAACCTCTTACTGTCTTGTTAGTATACTCTCAGCTTGTGTGATGGACAGACCCTAGAAGGAAAGGAAAAGTGAGTCTTGAAGAATGAGAAACTACTTCACTTGGTTGGAATCTAATTAGCAGATTTTCCAATTGTTTCTCCTGGCCATCCTTCACCTCTCAAAAAAAAAAACCTTCTCATCCCAACAGTGATCAGGGTGACATCCTAATTCTGAAAATAGTAAGGTGGCCAGGGGCTCATGGAGGATGATAATGTCATCAATGATTTTAACAATTCTGACCTATTTTAATGTGATGTATAAACCTGTATTGAAATTTTTTGCAGAAATGAGTATGTGGCCCGATTAAGAGTTCTCAGACAACAAAGAGAAGCCTTTGAAGCTGATTTAAACACCATACCAAAAGCCACCAACCCACTCTCAGTTAGTGTCATATCAGATCTACAGGCTCTGAAATGGGTTAGTAAAATGCTGTTTTTAATCTGTCTATAGGGAGAAGGGAGTAAAACCAATGCCAGTGGATCTTCCACACAGTGTAGAAAGCAACTAAGATGGTCTAGAGCATGGGGCTGAATATCCTACCCTCTTTCATTATCATTTTCTAAAATTAGTAACTGAAGAAGCAGCTATGCAAGGATCTTTCTTTGAAGGCTCAGTCTTCTCTTCTAATACTGCCTCACTAAGGTGAGAATGGCAAGCATATATTCAAAGAACATAATTCTAAGTGATCCAAGCTAAAGGGAAACTTTGAAATGAAAGAAGAGTTTAATATACAGATATAGATTTAATTTTTTCACTAAAATCAATTATGACAAGAATTTTAGAAACCTGTTGAATCACAGAAGCCTCTGGGGGGATAGGACCCTAAGGAATACTCATTATATGTATTTTATGTAGTGCCTGAAATAGCATGGCACCTTGGTTGAAAAGAAAAAAGAGCACAATTAAAAGAATAAAGAAATTATTCAAACTCTTTAGGTGTTTGTAGACCAAATTCTTGTAGATGAAAGGTTATTGGGAGTGGACAATACTGGAGAAAAAAGAGAATTCCGGTGCTTTGCTATTTGAGGAATAAAGAAAGTATCATAATGATCAATCCTTGTGTGACTAGTCTTCTTACAGAGAATGTGGGAAGCAGCAGTCGGATGTGTACCATGAGTCTGAGCATTGGTGGCAAGGGCATTCACACAGTTTACAAGTGTGGTGGCAAAAATGATATCTGTAGAACAGGGAAAGAGCAGGAACATCATAACAAACAGAAGGGATAATTGAAGAGTGGTAATGCCTTGAGGATTGATGGAACAGAAGGCTTTTGGTAGGATTGAGTTAGAGAAAGAGCCACCCTAGATATACAGATGGTACCCCTTTCTGTTCATGGGTGGGTAAGACTTCACTAGATACAGAATAGCTGGCTGCTCACAAGAAAAATAATTTTGTCACCTATGAAACACACCAGGCTTTTAGGAAGCAGATTTTGAGATACCTATTATTAGGGGTTGCCCAGGATAGAGTGGAAAATATGGTTAAATCTAGCATGGTTATGTCATTGCACAGTTAAACAGCAGTTTTTCAAAATTTAATTGTGTAAAATGAATGATTCAACCTTTTCACCACTGGTTTCCTAATATCCACTGTACACTGTTTGTAGATTATTCTCAATTCTTGTAAAATTTTTTCCATAAGTTTGTTATTATGATAACCAGAGCATGATTTTCTAAAAAAGAAATGTACAACTCAACATGAACAAATACTTTTTGCATGTGCTGTATGCTCTTTAACTTAAGCTGCTCCACTACCAGGTAACTGTGACCTGGCACATTTCAAAAGACAGGTTTTTCACTTTCTCAAAAATTCATAGATACAGGTAGTCGTCGACATACAACTGCAGTCGGTTCTGACAGACCAGTCATAAGTCAATCTGGTCGTAAGTCGCCCTATGTTATAATTACCTTAGGTATATTATACAGTTTAATGATATTATAATCATCTTTCCAAAGTGAAAGACATACAAACACAGGAGGAAGTGTGTTGTGCTGGGAGCTTTGTGTGGGACGTGGGAATGATGTGAGCATCCCCAGCACTTAGCCTTCCAGCCTCCTGGCAGGGCCAGGAGCTGGCCCGAAACTTTCGTACGGGAGTGGGTCATAAATGCGGTCAGTCGTAAGTCGCATAGGTTGTAAGTCGACAACTACCTGTACTTTCCCTTGTCTTTCTTTTTCTATTTCATAATTCTCTCTATATTTCAATTAGGGCCTGGTCTTGATGTGGACTTTTGTCTGTGACTAGAGCCTTCAACATAGAAAAAAAGAGGGATGCTAGGAGTACCATCAGGTACACTGTACTTTGTGAGATATGCAGTAATTCTAGAAGTGAAGTGTTTTTGCCACAAACAAATATGATTACTATGGATTTTCAGTCCTATTATCTATTATCCAATAAGAGTGTTACAGTGTTCCGAGTCACTAGTTAAGGAGACTATTGCAGTGGCCACCCCTTGAGGGACTACCAGTTGGAAACAGACGTCAGAGATAAAGATAGATAGGTAGACAGAGTATCATAGGTTTACAGATTATTACATAATATAAAGGTGCAGATTATGTGTGGGTCTCCTTGACATCTCCACATAGACTGATCATTGCATGGAAAAAATTTAGGTTGTAGCATATGATAGCAATGCATGTGATGTCACTACAAACATTAATGGTCATAACCTTTTCCTTGAGGCAGGGGTGGCTGTGTCAAGAGTTATTAACATAAACCCTAGGTGCAGTGAACAGGAAAAAAGATACTTGGGCATTTACACCCCAGCTACAGTGAATTGGTTGGAAAGAGGTACTGGTAGAGATTGCATTTTTGTATTATTGAATGTAAGCTGGTTACTACTTCCTCATCCCAAGTTGTTTTAAGGGTATACATGTAGAGAGGAGATATGTTCAGCACAAGAAAGATAGTGGATATTTGGGTGAGTAGAAAAGAGAAATTTAGTTAAGTACTTCATGTAGAGTGGAATCATTGGCTAAAAGCTGAATAGGTTTAAGGAATATCCTCGTTAATGGAGAAAAGAAAGGAGTGAGCAATAGAACAGAATTCTGAGGAACGCCACTGTTGACAGGATGTGAGGACTTTTTTAATTTACTGGCTGGAGAGGAAGCTATGCTTTAGAGAACAGAGAGAAGCAAAAAAGTCAAAAAAGGAGATCTAGTAACAGCAGGTTTATGCAGCACCTTATCAAATGCTTTGGAGAGTTCGAGGGCCAAAGCAAAAGATTCATGAAAATCCCACAAAGGACCAAAGATGCTAAGTGGCAGTATTGTAACTAATGAGGTTAGGAGGTGCTACTACTTCACTTTGGGTTCAAAACTTGGGAAAAGAGTTGAATTTCAGTGCCTCAAGTGTATAATTTAGTTTTCTGAAGCATCCAAGTCTCTCCCTGCTTTCTTTTGGTAACATTGTTACTGCACCATTAGCAGGGGAAGGCATTGCTTAATTCCAACAGGGCAATAGTAGTTTTTTAGATATAGACAAACACGTAATGTGTGCTGGGTTTTAGTTTTTTGGACAGTTTAGGAGCCCCGCTGTCTCTGGGAAATTTTGCACTGAAGTGACCCTCTACCAATGGCATGTCAAGAGTGAGACACACACAAGGCTAAGAAGTGGCTCTGGAGTCTACCACTTATGCTGGGAATAAAGGGATGAATGATTGAATGTGATGGCATTGAATGTAATAGGATGACTGGTGAGAGTAAATGGGAGCTTGTGGAGAAATTTAAAAGATATAGTTTAGATGTGCTAGGGATTAAGGAAACCCATATCCTTGGCCAGGGTTGCATGGGATGAAAATGGAAATGATGAATGCAACTTATGGGAGGGCATAGAAGGTGAATGGTATGGACAGGAATGATTGAAAATTATCAAGGAAGAGGGAAGGAAGGATGTTCAATTTTGCTATCACCAAGAGCATGGGAGGGTGTTACAGATCATGTATGGAATGAATCAAGAATAATATGGGTGAAAGGAAAGATTGGAATTGTGGAGTATGCATGGGTATGTGTATATGCACCAGTGAATATGAAGACTGCAAAGTGAGAATGAAATGAAATGTTTCTGTAGAAATTTAAATGATTATATAAAGGGTTTTGGGAAGGAGAGAAGGGTGGTTGTAATGAGTGATATAAATGCAAAGGTGGAATGTAATGAAATTGATAAGATTGTTGGTAAATGAGGAGTGCCTAAAGTAAGTAAGAATGGAAGTTATCTCATGGCTGTCTGTGCTGAGAAGGGTTTATCCCTTGCAAACATCATTTTGCAACACAAGAGCCACAGGTGTCCAAGGAAAAGAAATGATGAAAGAGAAGAACAAAAGGGGGTGACTGACAAGGTAGCAGTAGATTACAGGTTGAGAGAGGCTGTGCTAGATGTCAGAGTTGTGAAAGTAACCATTTTGCAGTTTTTGTGAGTGGAAAGGATGAGGGAGAAGTAGAGGTATGATGTAAGGAAGAAGTTAGAGGTAAAAGTGCTAGCAAGGCGAGTGGATGAATCGGAAAGAATACGAGGTGGCAGTGCAATAAATGAAGGAATGCAGTCATGTGTGAATGAGGTGTTTAAAATGTTTAAAGAAATACTTTTAAAGGTTGTAGAATTAGAAGTTGGATGCAAGGTTGTCAGATATAGGAATTAAAAGGGAAATGCTTGGTGGATGGATGAGATAAAAAATGCTGTGGGCGAGAATAAAAAGGTATGTGGTTGATTGCTCGTGAAGAATGTATTAGCGGTAGTTCAACAGAGGAGGAGGGGAATATGTAAGATGTGTAAGTGGAATGTTAAGAAGCTGAGAGTGGAAAGCAAAGGAAGGGTAGATGAAGATTTTGGAAGAAACTTGAATGTAAAGTTTAAGGAAAGTAAGAAATTGTCTGGAAGGAGTTGAAAAAGGAAAGAGGCAGATGCAAGAGTGGAAATGTAAATGTGAGAAGTAAGGAAGGGGAGTTGCTGATTCAATAGATGGAAGTGAAAGGAAGATAGAAAGATTATTTTGAAGAATTGATAAATGTGGGAGAAGGTGAGGCAGTAGTTGTTACATGCATGGTGTGGAGGCTAGAAGGAAAAGGATACAGGTGCAAGGGCCTATAGCAAGAGTGGAGGTGAAAATGGCAATAATGAGGCTGAAGGTAGAAAAGGCACCTTGAGTGGATGGGATTACAGCTGAAACACTGAATTATGGAGGAGAAAGAGTGAAAAAGTGGATGCATTTTGTATGTAATTTAGCATGGAAACAAAGGTGTGATGGAGTGGATGCATTTGAAATGTAATTTAGCATGGATACAGAAGGTTGTGCCTGAGGATTGGATGAAAACTATTATTGTTCCTTTATTCAATGTAAAAGGTGTTAAGGATGTATTTAGCAACTATTGAGGAATAGGTTTGTTACGTATACAAGGAAAAGTGTGTGTAAAAGTGTTTGAGTTTGTAATGGAAATGACTGAATGCAGAATAAATGAGGAGCAAGGGGGTTTTAGGAGAGGTAGGGAATATGTGGACCAGATTTTTTGGTGAAAATGATTTTAGAAAAGTATCTAGCAAAAGTTCAGAAGCTGTATGCAGCATTTATGGATCAAGAGAAAGTGTATGACAGTCAAGTGGAATGCTTTATGGAATGTGTCAAGGATATTTGGGATAGGGGGACAACTGATGGATGATGTGAAAGCCTTCTATAAAGTAGTAAATGCATATGTAAGAGTGGATGGAGATTTGAGCAAAAGTTTTGGTATACATGTGTGTGAGAGGCAGGGCTGTGTGATGTTACTGTGGCTTTTTAACATATTTTGGTGGAAGTAATAAGAAAGGTGAAAGAAAACTAGGGAAAGGGGTTGCAGAGATGGAATGCGGTGGTGATGTATGATGGCTAATGACATCCTGTTTGCTAACAATATTGTGTTGTTTGTTGACAGTAAACAGAAGTTGCAGAAAGTTGTAAGCGTGTTTATGCTGAGTGTAAGTGTATGTTTATGCTGAGTGTTAGTGTAGGCAATTGAAAGTAAATGTGAATGAAAGTAAAGTAATGGTGCATGAAAGGAAACAAAATGAAAGTATAGATTTTACAAAATCCAATAGGGCAAAAGAGGAAAGTGTGCTAAACTGTGTTTTAGATATGGGGGAGAAAGACTGAAAAAGCTGGGAGAATTTAAGTGTTTAGGAGCTATCATAGTTAAATTTGGTGATATGGAAGGAGAGATAAGGGAGAGAGCAATACAGGGTAGAAGAGTCAGTGGGTCCCTGAATGGAATAATGAAGGAAAGAGGTGTAAGTATGGAAGCTATGAAAGCATTACGGGACAGCATAATCCTCCCAACCCTGACCTGTTCAGCTGAAACATGGACTTTGAATGAGTCAAAGAGGTCAGGAATTCTGGTAGCAGAAATCAGTTGTATGAGGGGAGCATGTGATATGAGGGTGTATGAGAGATGTGGTATGGCAGGGGATGCAAAGGGAATGGGATGCAAAGGGAATGAATTGTGGAGTGGTCGAGTTGGTGAAATGTAATACTTTGAGATGGTTTGGCCATGAGGAAAGAGTGCAAGATGGGAGTTGACAGGGAGAATGTATGATAGTACAATTAAAGGAGTTGGTGTGAGAGGAATACCACCTCTGACATGGAGAAATAGAGTGGAAGATTACTGGAGGGAGAGAAATATTGGAAGATTGCATGCAATTGTGTATTTGAGGGGGCATATAAGGGCAGGCTTAAGTGGAGACTCTTGCCATGGCCATCCCCATGTCCAGGGATTAAGATTATAAATGTTCAAGAAAGTGTGAGTAAAGGATAGTTTGAAATACTTTGGAGACATTAGAAATGAGAGTGATAGGTTGCAGTTGGAAGGGTTAGAACAGTCTCCTACAAGCTTTATTCTTTTCCATGTAATCTCTCATTTGTCTGATATACTCATACTTTTCACTCAGACCTCCCTTCTGCACATATTTAGCTTATTGAATACAGTATCATGTTTTTCTCCATATCCTCTTCCGAGTTGTTTTCTTACTTTCATTTTTCTTTTTATGGTATACATCAGCTTATTTGTCCATACATTTATGAACTTGTATACCTTTGAGAACTCTGGTCATCACTATTTTCTGAAGATTCAGCTTCTATTGAATTTTCTTAAATCCTTATTTAACCAAGTGGTTTCTCCTCAGTCCACAACCTGATCTTGATATACACTCACATTAATTTTTTTTCTATTTTAAACTGTACAGTTTGCTTAGGAAGTGATGTAACCATGTTCAGAAACTTTCACTCAGAAAATAGTATCTTGTAACTAACAGACTTGCTTTATTTTGACTTTCATTTTTTGAGGGTGGAACACAGTTTTGTGTTATTGCTAAAACATTTTTTATTGGAGTATTGTAAAAGTAAATCATGGACTCACACTTTTAGTATATTTTTCAAACAAAATGATATGACATACCAGATTATTGTAAAAGGACATTCATGATGTAAGTTGCAGAGGTAAAATCAGATGTCAGAATGAATAGATATACATATATTAAGCTGAAGCGAGTATTGAACATTAAATATGAACTGAAGTAATACTCACATTCACCACATTTATGCTATCTCTTTTCAGAATGTTAAAAATATTTTCCATATTCATTACCGAGATGGATGACGATGTAAGGTGGAAAAACAAGTATCAGATGAGTAAATGCTAACTTCAATAGATGCTTATTCAATTAATTATTTTAATGCAATAAATTCTTTTTGTATTGTCCTTAATTTAAAGCAACTTGTGAACGAGAAAATAAACTACTTACGGCATATTCTACACCAAGAAGTAAGTGGTGTTGGCCTTTTTTGGAGTATCATTTTGGGCTGGCCGTACTTTTTCTGCACGCATCATCTTCATCTTTAAGGCATGGGATTAGGATATAGCCCTTTTATTTTTATTACCTGTATGGAAGTCTTTTACTTGCAAAGGTATGAGGAAATGCCAGAAAAATATTAGGCAGAGAGAAATTAAGTCAGGAGTTCATAGATATACCATCATCGTACAGTGGTATCCAGCCCACTGGGCACTAATTTGTTACTAACTAGATCTCCATTCACACACCATCTTAAGATGTAGTCACCAGATACTGCTGTTTGGATGAATTATACTGAAAGCAGTGACATCACTTCCTTTGTCAGTTGTACAGCTATGACATAAGGCCAGGATTTTTGCATATTTTTATCTTGTGTGACATTATTTCAAAACTCAGTTTACTCTTGGATTAACAGCTGGATCCAGAGAATCCATTTTACTTGCCACAAGATCTTAGAGACAACCCAGAAGAATTAGAATATATCTTGCAGAACAAATTGATTTCATCTTCATCACCGAACATTCAACCAGAGAATGTCAGTACCCTTTTAGAGTAAGTACAGTTGATGCTTGTGACAACTTCAATTTATTAGTGTGAATTTCTTATTATATTTACATGTACATAAACTAAAAATAATTTTTACTAATTGTGTAGGGTCATTCAGGAATGCCTGCTGATTCTACTTTGGATATATATATGTTAATTCTTGCCAAAAGAAAAGAAAGATAATAAGCCAGAGTTATCTCTAGTGATATTTTAGAATAATGCTTACACCTCACTTCCTTACCCTGTCCAGCACCAGGTCACATTTTCCAGATGTGTTGCAGTTAATCTCTACTCTCTTTCACTACTTTCTTAAGAACTTCATTTACGGTATAGAAAGTGAAAATGAACTTTTGCTTTGATGTAGGATGGTATTAGCATAACTCACCGTATATTGATCCATACATGGTCATTTGTTATATGCTATAGTTAGACAATTGATGAAGGCTGTTTGTTTTGTACTACAGCAAGTGGAATTGGATTACCTGAAAATTAGCCCTCCTTCCAACCTTTTTTTTTAGGCTAGGTTAGGTTAGATTATATTTTGTTAGGAACATATGAAGAAATGGCCTTATTACTCAAGCGTAAGTGGATCTGCGACAGGGGTGTGTGCTGTCACATTAGGGTGCTGAGAGAGGTAAATGCAAGGGGCTTGGGGGTGAGTACTCAGTCTGAAAGGGTGAGGGAACCAGGGAAGTAAGCAAATTAACTCCCACCCAACCCATGTACCTGACTATTGTGACCACTCTCCCAATATTCAAAATTTGTTTTTTACCTTTAGTCCATCTCACTGTAAACATACAATCTCGCCCCCAGTTGGTTCATCTGATCACTTTCATAAATGTATCTATTCTAATGTCACCTCCCCTTTCAGCAGCCCCTTTTAAGCATAAATACTGGCACCTAACAAAGCTGACTGGAATAACTTAAATAACTTCTTTTCTGATTTTCCTTGGGTAAATTACTGTCTCTTATATGGTAATGCTTCCATCTCAGCCAAATGCATAGCAGAGGTTATTCTTGTGGGAATGGAAGCATTTATATTTTCAGGAGTAGTGCTACTCCTTCCATAGCTCTTGTCGTCTCACCTACCCCTGACTTCACTCCCAAGACGTTTCCAAACCATTCTTCCCCTTTTCCCTTGAGCTTCGTTTCATTCAAAGCCAGAACATCTAGGTTTCTTTCCTCAAACAAACTACCTATCTCTCCTTTTATTCTCATCTTGGTTACATCCACATTCATTCAGACACCCTAATCTGAGCCTTCGAGGAGGATGAGCACTCCCCACTTGACTCCTTCTTCTGTTTCCCCTATTAGAAATTGAAATACAAGAAGGGGAGGGTTTCCAGCCCCCACTCCTGCCCCTTTTAGTTGCCTTCTATGACACACACAGAATACATGGGAAGTATTCTTTCTCCCCTATCCCTATATATATATATATATATATATATATATATATATATATATATTTATGTTTTT
>JAYMFT010294768.1:0-10319 GCA_038088735.1 Panulirus argus | reverse complement strand
TATATATAAACACCTGCCACAATGATGACTGTTGTACAGGTGTCGTGTGTGTGTTGAACACAGGTGCATCTCGTCACTCAGTTCCCAGGATCTAGATCTGGTGTTGCTGATCCGACGTAAAGAGATGTTGGCTGTACTTTACTGCTCATTTGATCCCCTCAGTGATGTCAACAACTGAGTGATGAACAGGGGCACGTGGCTCCTATATTGCTGCGTCTGGCTGTGTGGGGTCCTCAGCGAGTAACATGAGGAGGAGTCTAGCGCTGGTGTGGCAACACTTGTTAGGTCAGGGTGGAGTAGATAACAGTGTGCAATATTTGAGCGTCCTTATCTTAAATGGGTAGGTGAAGGATAGGACTGCCTGTCCCATATCTTTATCGATGAGGAGGAAGATGTACGAGTTCGTGTCGTCCATCGTATGCTTGTAATGTTTCGCTGAGACAGGTTGTGTGTGTGTGTGTGTGTGTGTGTGTGTGTTTGCTAAAGTGTTCCGTTATATTGTCGGGGTATACTGCTGCTTATGTTCTGACCATTTCTGAGACAGGTCACGTCCAACACGAATCAGAGCTCCGAAAACAAGGAAATGCCCTCTCAACAGCTTTGTGACACGCTCTTCCCTCTAGCGTTGCTGGTGTGCTAGTAGCAGAAACCCCAAACAGAATCCGGCCAAATATCTCCCAAACGAGAATAGTCCACACGATGTCCAATGGCCTTTAAAGTCTTGAATTAAGTATTGGGGTACACAAGTCCCAGAGTGACGCCATTATATATCGTTTGATATCTCCCGACTAAACTCTTCTGCTGTGGAATATAGTGCTTGATTCACAACGAAGAAATTGTATCTTTCTCCCAGAGTAATTGAGAAAACCGTGTTTATGTGCATGTGTCTCATTACCCGGTTAAGGCTAGTATAACGTTACTAACCATCACGTTAAATGCTGACCATTGTGGAACATGCTGATGTTGGCCACAGATTCTTCCAGATCCGTGTGCCGGGTTCTTCATCTTTGTTTCATGGAACAATTTTCCAAAATCTAGTATGTCATCTTGACAGGAAAAGTTCAGATCTCTCCTGGTTGTGAAGGGCGGAATCCAAATAGTGAAGCTTTTCCAAAGTTCTCGGTCTTTAACTTTGACTTTTCTAAAGTTCAAGTGAATTAGTGATGCATTTTGTTGTGGATCTCGCTGCCAGAGCGTTCTTTGCCTACATTGGAAGCCTTCTGTACGCGAAGAGGCAATGCTATGAGTGTGCCCCGCCAAATTTCTAAATATCTCTCTTTTTTTCGTTTTGTGTGAGGTCACTGTAATAAATGAGGTGCAATTTTACATATGTATGTCAAGAATTTCCATTAAATATCTTAAGCACTTCGATTATACCATCAGATGATTTGGTTCCATGTAACGCCTGCCTTTTATTGTCATCCTCGAGGACCCTCACTCTAATAGTTTCAGGTCAGCACATTTCACAATAACCCTACAAGGTTTGAACATATAATCATTATCTTTCTTTCCTTTTTAAGCAGAGTTATGGGAAATATGATTGCATCTTTAGTCTTTCTTTCTAGTAATATAACCAGAAGCCACGTAACATATAACATGAAGCAGGAATTGTGAAAACGAATACATATGTTAAATAATGAACAAACAAGCTGAATTAGAATAAATAGGAATATCTTTTACATAAAGTAGAAATCCGTATAAATGGCTCTATCTTGCCTATGGCGATTCTGTACACATTGCGTGCACGCTTGTTTGCTTTGTCCGTGTAAATGGCTATATCTAGCCCTGGGTGATTCTATAAACATAATGTGCACGCGTCTGGACCATCACATTCAATGTAACCAGCCGAAAATATCGGTGTGTATGACTGTGGTAGCCGTTACTGTGGTTAAAACGTATGATTTGGAGGTGAACATGATGTTTGATGATAATAGCAGGGTGGGTGTAACGCAACAAAAAACCATGGCTGCAGCAGAGTGAGATCTGTATGCTCATGATGAAGGACCCCAGTTGGTTGGGAAGAAAGCGGACTCGCTCATTGTTTAGAAGAGCATTTCCCAAACTGGGGGGAAATTTGAAGCTACCAGGGGTGAAATAATTACACTGCCTACTAGCAATAAAAAAAATCTCAGATGGATTTTCTCATGTCTGAGAGAGAGAGAATGCCAGTTGTAAATGGGCGGCGCCGTATCTACCAGGTTCGGTTCACGTTCAAACATAAATAAAATATATCAGTAAATTATCACAGTGTGTTTTGACCACTCTCTCCCTCGTACACATGGAGGGGGAAATCTGGATGGGTGAACTGGGTGCAGGGGGAAATGGCAGAAAAAAGTTTGGGAACCACTGATTTAGAATCTCTCATTGTAATCAGCCAGATAATGAAGAACTAGGGTCACGTAACCTCATTAAACAGCAGACCAGAAGCCGAGAAAACGCTCGGCTTTGCAACGTGGTAAATAGGTAACAAAATATGCTCATAGTTCATGGCTGGCGGACTGACTCGCAGTGTGGGGTTAGAGGTGAGGCGATGAGGTGATTTTTGCCTGTAACTCACGTCTGGCACTGGATTATTTGTTTTCCTGGACACGTTTTCTCCTGTTGTACGAACGAATGTTTCCAGTGATCACCGTGGCTTGACCAGTGAGTCTCGCTCGTGCTGGACTCTGATAGTATTGTGGTATGTAACGTCAGAATCATAAATGTGGACAAAAATGCGGTTAGATACGTTTTATGATTTATTACAATGTAAAGGAACTAATGTTTTATGGTATTTTAATTAGTATTTTATTTTTATATAGATTCCCTTACGTAAATTGTGTTTTACATGTTATAAGTGGGGACACTGTGTACTTACCGCACTTAGATTTTTTTTCTCTCCTACCCTGCCGTGGACAAGTAGAACTTAAGTAAGTAATTGGTAAGTTCTTCATATGTTAACACGCTAGATCCGACCAGAGTGAATATGCCAGCTGGAATACCACTTGCCTCAAGCTTAACTGTTCGTAATGAGATTTTGTGTAACTAGAAGCTTGAAGTCATGGGTGCAGACACCGCCAGCATCCCTGATCAGCGCACATCACTCCTCTATCCACCGTACCCAACACACACACACAACACCAGACTTACAGAAATCCCTCCATCACCCTATTCCTCGTCTGCGTTATGTACAGATCTACACCAGACGAGGACGCCCCAGCACACGCACACTCACAAGACCCTCACACTCCTGCCCCGTTAGGTGTTCAGGAAAGTAGAGTCTTCGATTGTGCCGGATGGAAAAGAAAAGTCAAATGATTGCGTTGTGTAGTGAACGGCGGCGGGGTCCACCCCACTACAGCCTGCCGCCACTGCTCAGGTCGACGGTCTCTGGCGTCTACCAGACGAAAACCAGTGAACACTCCACCTCGGTTCTTCCTCGTGACATTTTTGTTAGAGGTCAGTATAGACAAAAACGATATTAAAGTCCACTGACGAAATTGAGAAAAGCAAAGTAAAGGATAGATTTCTGGAGGAGGCAGGAGCCAAGGTGAGTGTATGTGTGTGTGTGTAGTGGTGGGGGATGGTGCCACACACCCCTGGCGAAGACCAGTTTTTGTCGCCCTTTATCAGCATTCTCTATAGTAACTTAATTCCCATTGCTTGTTTACAGTCGCCGGTAAGGTTGGTGGAGCAGAGCAGGTCGCCAGGGGTCCTGCCTCCTCACCTGTACGTGTCAGCCAGCATACTACCTGACGACCAGGGTCAATATAATTCTCCCACTGAAGGTCGTTAAACTTATGAAGATAATTACTGAGTAGATGATGAAATATTCCTCTCCTGAAATATCGCTATAGATTCTTAATGTTAGGAGGACTTTGCCGTTTATCTTAACATCAACGGACGGATCGTGTGTGTGTTAGCTGGTTGTGAACAAACGCCCTTCCTTGGGTATCACTTGTGTCGGTTGCGAGTGCTGCATTTCATTCCGGGCTGGGGAGCTTATCACACCACTTCACCATCTTCGTTCTGCCTCAGTCTGAAGTTGTTGCCATATCAGGGGCGACCGATGCGAGAATTAAGAATAAACATATTGCTTCTTACCAGCATGAACTTCAACTGAGTGTCACGTAATCTGTTATCTTAAGAAAGCGTCAGCATCGGGTGAGTGAACAGTTTGTGAGCTTCCAGTATTCACTGAGGAGAGAGAGAGAGAGGGAAAGAGTTCAGTGTATAGAGTGTGGGCTTAGCAACTTGGCGGCCCCTGGTGCTAAGTGGCCACACCAGTGCACGGATTAATATGCTCACCCTCGACTGTCACCTTCCAGTTATCGCTACAACACACACAACACCGTCAGTGATATATGTTCATCTGACATCCAGGTTGCTGAGGCCCTGCTAGCTACAACCGGTCGGACATGTCACCATCTACATATTTGTAAGCATATGCGCTCTAATCGTACGACGGGGCATAATAATGTGCTGGATATCATGACCTCCCATTAGTCTCCATCTCCTTAGTGTACATACCTCTATATGTAAGAGGGTCAAGCACATCCTTCTATAGATAATCTCTACAACATCCCTTAGCGCCCCGTCATTCAGATGTGGCTCATTCTCGTCCTGCATCTTGTACACACATCTACTCGCCTCAGCTCATGAGGAGTGCCTAACGCTTCATCTTCTCGGCAATCCAGCATCACCTAAGTGCCTTAGCCTTCAGCTTATGGACAAATCCCTTCATTATATGTCATCTGCCTCAAGTTCCACTGATCCTCGCCGAGATAACCCTTTCGACCCAACGTGTTTCGTCGCTGAAGCCTCACTGGCTCACACAACGCAACTCGTAAATTTCATGACGAACTCTCTTAAGTTGTCTCTATAATTGCTATCCTCCAGAGACATGGCAAAACCTGTCCTCTGCCCCATTGACTTTAGTGATCAATAAACTCGAATAAACATGAGCTTTCCGCCTCAGGACCGGCTTCAGTAACTTTGCAGATTCCTTAAAGCCATCGTGCCAGGATAGTACCTCAATACTCTGCCACAGCCCTCCAGCGGCCGCCAAATGTTACGCAGCACCCTTCCAGAAACTATGAAATGTAGCACACCCCCTGGAATCACCAGATGTTACGTAGCACCCGCCCAGCAATTGCCAGATGTTGCTTAGCACCCATCCGGCTATCACACGACATAGCCAATCCAGCCAACATGAGGCATTGATACATTAACGCCCCACCCTGGAAGAGCCACCATTAATTTGGTCGCCCCACAACAACCTAACTGCCATAGATACCATCCGGCCATCATATGACCCTTACCCTCAAATACAGAGGAAAGTTTAAGAGGGAGGGAAGAATGGTTTAATAAAAGATGTCAAAAAGCAAGGAAGGTTCGAGATAGGCTGTGACAGTGGTATAGGCGGAACTCCAGCCAACCAGCAAGCATTTACCAGGTGTGAGAGGGCAAAGGACGAGTATTTCAGGTTAAGAAAGGAGGAAATATGAAACTTTGGAAAGAATATTGTTGGTAAGGTAGGTGAAATCCAAAAATTGTCTATTTTATGATCAGCTAATCAGGTTACTGGATTCGTCGAAGAGTTGTAGAGGGCGATATTGTTATATGTCAGGAAGTGAATAAGAAATTTGAAAGCGTTTATACAGTAGAAGACACAACAGCCTCATCACCAATGAAATGGAACGGGAGGAGTTCTCAGAGAGCAATGAAATACCGAAAACAGGTATTAACAAAATACACTGCTCATTGTCTTTATAATATTTTACCATTAACACTGTAGATATGTGGCGATACTCTTGATAAACCACATGAAATACTGTCCAAGATGTTGCTGGAGAAAGTCAGAGTGGCAGTGGGGGAGGAAATAGGCACCCGTCATCCCAATTTATGAGAAAGGAGACCGGAGGAGGCGTTGGACTACAGGCCAGTCAACCTGACCAGTGTGGTGTATAATGTAATGGAAAAGATAACAACGAAATAAATGGATGACTTTATGCAGAGGAGAAATTACGTAAGTGAGGGACAACATAGTTTTAGGGAAAGAGGGTCATGTAAAGAAGCCCATAGATTTCTACGAGAGAGTGATCTATGTCTTAGACGAACGAGAAGGCTGGGTGTCCGGACTGTTTCTGGACCGTCCGGAAGCGTTTGACACCGTATTGCATGGATGGCTGATGAAGAAACTAGATCATCAGGCAGGAATATTAGCGGGAGGTGGTGGTGGTGGTGGGGGGGGGGGTTAGTAGACTCCTTCGATGGACCAAAGGGTAAAAATGACGCCTGTCACAAGAGCCTTCTCGACATGGATGGAAGTCACCGGCGGAGTGCCACAGGGCTCTGTCCAGGAACCGTTACTCTTCTTGATCTCTGTGAAGTACTTGCAAGGAGGTACGGACTCTAGCCTGCTTGTATCTGCTAATGATACAAAGGTCGTGAGGGAGGTTGAGAGCGCGATTTATTTGACAGACTCTAAGTTGATATGGTACATGGTTAATCAAATTCAACCCGAATGCCAACACGACTCTCATTCTTCCCAAACTCCTACATCTCGCCCGCTTCTTCTTTTCCCTACCCACCACACAACGGAGGCTGCTAAAGAAGCTGCAGAAAAAGCAATGAAGGATGATTCTCAGTTCCTCTGATATAACCTATCAAAAGGCGTCCAAGTCGTTACTCCCCCCGACTCTCTCCAGCCATTATCTTGGACCTCATCAGATTGTCTGCAAAGAAGCTGCCGCAACATTTTCACCATCAGAGGTTCCTCGTCCCCGAGCTTCAGTTCGGCACCACAGCCGCATCGAGCCCACCCGAGCTCGTACGGACCGCTACAAGAACAGCCCCGTCCCGGCCATTGTGATCATCATCAATAATCAGTAGACTGCCACCCCACTGTTTGTGTAAGGACTGACTGATCAACTCCCCTCTTTTTATAACTTCACTGTCTATACTGTGCATATCTTATGTATTTCATTAGCTTTTGGCTGCAGTATATTCTATAAACCCGTTGATCATTTATCATTATTGTTATTTATTATTATTTTTATTATTATTATTATTATTATTATTATTATTATTATTATTATTATCATCATCATTATTATTATTTATTATTATCATTATTATTATCATCATTTTCATTATCACCATTATTATTATAATTTGTATTGTTATTGTCATCATCATCATCATCTGTAACAGTCACCCGTCCACTACACAATAGAGCCTTCATCTTTCCAACATTTAACATAGCCACCACCTAGCCATTGTTTGTACAGTGCACAACATGGCCAACCACTCAAAACATAACACAGCCGCTGTTCCGCCACCACACAGCACAGCCATCACTCGTCTTGCATTCCATAGCTACCACCTGGCAACCACACAACGCAGCGACCGTCCGTAGGACAAACACCACACGCGCTACACAACAGAGCCATCACGAGGAGGCACCAAACAATCATCATTCGTACTTCAGACAACACAGGCATCACACAACACAGCCACCATACCAAGCAACATAGGCACTACACAACACGACCACCATCCGTACAACAACTAACACAGCCGCCACGCCACCTGCAGCAATTAGAAATTCGGCAACGTCAACACATTATTTTCCCCAGCGTCTTGCATGACCCAAGGAACGGGTTTGAATGACGTAAAGGAAGGAATCCGAGTCCTCGGGGATGTACCATGGCAAGCTGCACGTAGGGCACTCTCCTGTCCTACGTGCCAATTATATTCCGTTCGTTATTGGAAAAGAAGAGGAAAGCATGGTGCTCATAAGGAAGCGGTGTGTGAATGTGGCTACGTGCCTCCCACCACGCCTCTGACAGAGGTGGCCGCCGCCATGCCTCCGTGGCCTCGTTTATACGGACCTACGCGTGTCCTCCTAAGTGCTGCCGGATACGGAGGGGCCATACTGATGAGGGACTCGTTGGCGGGGGGCGCCACCCCAGCAGCTGGCCAGGGCGGCAGCACTCCTGGTCCTCGCCACGCTCCTGTTGCCGTCCGGGACCGAAGCCACACTCTACTTCCTCATGTAAAGCTGTGGTGATCCTAGAGGAATCTGGCTGACGTAGTGACCGTCGAGGACTCTGGCTGACGTAGTGACCTTCCAGGACTCTGGCTGTCGAAGTGACCTTCCAGGACTCTGGCTGACGTAGTGACCTTCCAGGACTCTGGCTGCCGAAGTGACCTTCCAGGACTCTGGCTGACGTAGTGACCTTCCAGGACAGTGGCTGACGAAGTGACCTTCAAAGACTCTGGCTGACGTATTGACCCTCGAGAACTTACGGCAGCGGAGGTGAAGAACCCACCTCGGTGCCTTCAGCAGGGACCTCCGGATGCTGACTCTCCAGCAGACCTTTACACCTCGAGTGCCCATAAGGCCAGCACCACACTGCCCGCATTCCGCCCTTCACTACCTCTGTCTCTAACTCTGTCTTGCTCCAACTTATTAATTATTCTCGACCTATAATCACAACGGAATGCACCTGATAGTTAAGTCTCTGTCTCCGTGTTAGTTCGTGTTAGTTGTGGCTACTTCTGTCAGCATTATTCAGCTTCATCCAGTTCGGATTTCAGTTGAAAGTTCACACTGTCCTATAGTCTTCGCGATCGCTTGCGCTGTTCCGAGGCATCAAAGGGAAGAATAAAAGGATAACTATTACTAGTCATTTGCGCCAGTGTTTAACAAAAGGCGCTGCATCTCCGTAGATTTATGAAAAAAAAAATGAAAGAAAAAAAGACTATGGTCAGAAAATCCTCATTAACTCTGGCTGGCGTTTCAGCAAGAAAGATACAAAGTGAGGAAACAGGTCGAAGTGTGGTGAGTGTTGTGCAGCAGCTGCACTCACTGGAGGTGCCCCTGGGTGCCTGAGTTGACACCATCGGCGTCTTGCCATGGCAGGGAGATGATTCTAGTCGTCCGACGGAGGTCATAGTGAGCATGTGGAATTACTGCAGTACACTGAAGTATTGAATGAGCTACGAATGCATGAAGAAGCTGAATACCCAGTGGAATTTAGTGGCTTAAGATGATGAGTGCACTGACAGTGATCAGATGATTAGTACACTTGGGCTTTGAGTACACTATGGTGGCCTATGGTACTAATCTTCCAAAGTGTTATGTAAGCACTGAGGTGACGAATGTACAAGGGATCAGTGAATGGGTTAACAAAGAAAAAGGTCAACAACTTCGCTTATAACATTATAAATTTTCAGTTGAAAGAACTTTAAAATCATCTGTGGACGGAGGCAGCAGGCAGAGGCGGAGGCTCCTTCCAACGCCCAGCTACTTCTGCCATCGGGACGGCTCTCCTGCCTTCTGTTATCGCAGGAAAAAAGAGAACTGTTAAGAACGACTTCCTTAGCAGGAAATCTGGTGTGGCATCGTCAGTGAGGAAAGAAAATGGGACGACAGATCGACAGTCAATGTTTACTTCTGGCCAAAAACCTTTCTTCCTTTAAGAGTTAGGTCTACAAACGCTTGCGGAAGCCTGATTAGTTTTTTCTTTTCCCTTTACCTGAGATGGCCTTTGCTTAGGGTGTGTTTTGCTCGTGCCGTGTAGGACACACACACACACACACACACACACACACACACACACACACACACACACATCCAAACATACATACATACATACATATGCGTTCAAAATAAATGAAATACTACTAACTTTGCATTGCCTTCGGAAAGTATGTAATTTTCATAAAAAGAAAATAAGAGAATTTCGTGTTTGTCCAAATAGCATTACGAAAGAACCACAGTTGGCTTTATGATGGAGTGGTCGGGAGTGGGAGGGGAGTTAGTATCATGAATAAAGATGCTTACATAAGTATGTGATCAGATGAACCAAATGAGCTCCCGTGGTGTAGTGGGTAGCGGCGCTTACTCTGAATGACTTGGGACTGAATTTGAAACCTGGATAATGTAGTCGGCTCACATCCAACCCAGCTGTTCATCCTCCCCTCGGGGCTAGTCGATAAATAGGCACCTGGCGTACACTGGAATATGTTCTCTGCGTATAGTGTGTTGTCTGTGAGGGTAGACACCAGACGGTACTTCTGTTGTGATGTTGGGATTTAAATGACTTTATGAATTATTGGGACACGATGAGGTGGATTGTCTCCATTGTGCCGCATGTATTGAAATGAATTACATGATAAATAAAACTATATGAACTCCTACCGAAGTGCGATTTCACCTTCACAACTATCATCACGGACTAATGTGTTCAACATATCTATGATATATATATATATATATATATATATATATATATATATATATATATATATATATATATATATATATATAT
>JAYMFT010294746.1:0-10320 GCA_038088735.1 Panulirus argus | reverse complement strand
TCCTGCTGGCTACTGCTCCTGCTGGCTACTGCTTCTGCTGGCTACCGCTCCTGCTGGCTACTGCTCCTGCTGGCTACTGCTTCTGCTGGCTACCGCTCCTGCTGGCTACTGCTCCTGCTGGCTACCGCTCCTGCTGGCTACTGCTCCTGCTGGCTACTGCTCCTGCTGGCTACTGCTTCTGCTGGCTACCGCTCCTGCTGGCTACTGCTCCTGATGGCCACTGCTTCTGCTGGCTACCGCTCCTGCTGGCTACTGCTCCTGCTGGCTACTGCTTCTGCTGGCTACTGCTTCTGCTGTCTACTGCTCCTGCTTCTAATGGTGATGGTGGTTCTTGAGGTGGTGATGGAGATAGTGGCTCCTCCTTTGGTGGTGGTGGTGTTAGGGATGGTGGTAGTGGCTGTGGCTGGTTGTGGTAGTGGTAACAGAAGAAATAGTGGTGTGGTACTGGTGGTAGTTGTGGTGGTGGTGATGCTACGCAGTCGTTGGTGAAAGTGCTGGTAGCTGTGGTAGTCGTGGTAGTAGTGGTAGAGAGACCAAGGAATGGGCTTGTGGTAGTGTTTACAGCCGGTGTAAAATATGGTAGTATTGGCTATAAAGAGAGACAGTGTACTACTGGGTGTAGCGAAGTGTACTCTATGGTATCAGGTGCAGGAACACGTACTGGATGGTGTAGTACACCCCTGAACTGTGGCCTGGCGTAGAACATCCACAAAGGTGTGGTACAGTGTGGTGGTGGTACTACGTCATGTGTTGGGGGGGTAGTAAGAGAAGTGTAGGTGTGTGGTAAGGTGTCGTCTGGGTGTGGTACACTCTGGGGGGGGGAGTGTTCTGGTACCATACAGGATGACATGATGGGATGTGGGGCGTGCTGGGGCGCGCAACGTTGTCTTGGGGGGCGGGTCACGGTGTCGTGGGGGAGTGGCAAGTTGTCCTGGGGGTGTGGTATGGTGAACCGAGGCTCTGGGCTTGTCCAGGACGAAGGGGGCGACGAGGGGCTGGCGTGGTGAGATGCGGGGCGGGGCGTGGTGAGGTGCGGGGCTGGGCGGGGTGTGGTGAGATGCGGGGTGGGGCGTGGTGAGGTGAGGTGCGGGGCGGGGCGGAGCGTGGTGAGGACGAGGCGGGGCGCAGCGTCATGAGGCACGGGTGGGGGCGTGGTGAATTGTCATTAGAGCGTGACATGGTGATGTGGGGGCGTGGCACGAGGTTGTGGAGGAGTGGCATGGCGTGATGAGGGTGTGTCATGGTGTTGTAGGGGCGTGGCACAGTGTCGTGGGAGGGTAGCATGGTGTCATGTGGGCGTGTCATGGTGTCGTGGGGGCGTGGTATGGTTTCGATGGGGCGTGGCTCGGTAGTGTAGGGACGTGGCGTGGTATCATAAGGGTGTGTCATGGGTATCGTGGCACAATGTCGTGGGGGCGTGGCAAGGAGTCGTAGAGGTGTGGCAAGGAGTCGTGGGGGCGTGGCACGGTGTCGTCGTGCGATGCGGCAGTGTTGTGGGGGCGTGGCATGTACCGGTGACATGGGAGCGTGGCACGATGTCGTGGGGGCGTGGCACGGTGTTGAGGGGGTGTGGCATAGTGTCGTGACATGGTGTTGAGGGAGGCGTGGACCGGTAACGTCGGGGCGTGACGTGATATCGTGAGGCGTGGCGCGGTGTCGCCAGGGGCGGGGCATGGTGTCGTGGGGGCGGAGAATGCTGGTGTAGGATGGTGTCTTTGCACTGTGTCGTATGGGCACGACCTGGTGTACTGTGGTGCGTGGCGTGGCGAGGGCGTGGTAAGGTGTAGGGCTGGGCGTGGTGAAATGTGTGGCTAAGCGTGGCGAAGTGTGAGGCTCTGCCAAATGAGGTTTACGGATGGACGTAGTGAGGTGTGAGGCCGGGCGAGGGAGGCGTGGGGCTGGGTGCGGTCTGGGGAGGTGCGGGGTGGAAGGTGGCGTGGTAGGGTGTGGGCGGGTTGTGGCGTGGAGAGGTGCAGGGTGGGTGTGGCATGGTGAGGTGCAGCGCGGGTTGTGGCGTGGTGAGGTGCAAGGAGGCGCGCGGCGGAGTGAGGTGTGGGAGGGTCGTGGCAGAGGTAGGCGTGGTGAGGGGTCTGGGAGGGGCGTGGGGTGTGGTGAGGTGCGAGGGCTAGGCGTGGTGAGAGGTTTGGGAGGGGTGTGGGGTGTGGTGAGGTGCGGGGCTGGGCGTGGCGAGGGCTTAGGGAGTGTGGCGCGGTGCACAGCGAGGTGTAGGGCTGAGAATGGTGAGGTGCGGGGCTGGATGGGCGTGGTGAAGTGCGGGAATGGGTGGGCGTGGTGAGGCGCAGGCTGGGCGTGGTGAGGCGCGGGTCCGGGCGTGGTGAGGCGCGGGTCCGGGCGTGGTGAGGCGCGGGTCCCGTGGTGGTGGTGGTAAGGAGGAGGAGGAGGAGGTACGGGTCTGACGGGGTCGGGGTTCGTGAGGTGCGGGGCTGCGCTAGGTGAGGTGTGTGGGGGGCGGGCTGAGGGGTGGGGAGGGGGGGAAAAGAGAAGAGAGGGGTGCGGAGCGGGGCGGGGCGGGGCGGGGCGTGGCAGGCCAGCAGCACCCCACCTGGCGGCCCCACCCCGGGTTCAGCAGCGCTGGCCGCCTCACGCACGGTGAGGCGGCGGGGGCCGGGCGGGGCCCAGGAAAAATCAATAGAGGAATCAAATGTTACCCTTGGGCCATCTAGCTCAGCCTGGCCTACTTCCCTCGCTGTACACCACAGGTACAACATGCTTTGTTGTCCCACCACCACCACCACCACCACAACCACCACCACACACCTGCCACACTAGCTAGTCACACCCCCTGCCACAGCAGTGAGGGCGAGGCGAGGACCACACCCTCAGTGCCACACTAGCCAGGAGCCACGACCTCCCTACACCACGGTGGTGAGAGCTACTACACCTTCCCTGGCACACCAGCCTGAGGCCACACCCTCCCTACCACACCATTCGGAGCCAGACCCTCGCTTACCACACCAGCCGGAGCCACACCATCCTTACCACACCAGAGGGGGGGCGTTGGGGTCGGGTGGCTGGTGTAGGTGGAGCTGAGCCACACCTCACACCGTCACAGGACATGGCTTCAACAGCCGCCAAGTCCTCCCTCTTCCCCCCCCACCTCAACACATCTACACACTAAACCCTTCATAAACCATATAAACCCAGGCTATGGCGGGGAGCCAGCTGAGGCGGCCCCCTGTACTAAAACCCTCCATAAACCATATAAACCCTGACGGACACGGGACCCTGGTCAACCCCCTTACCATGAGCAGGTGTCGTGACGCCCCCTTACCATGAGCAGGTGTCGTGACGCCCCCTTACCATGAGCAGGTGTCGTGACGCCCCTTTACCATGAGCAGGTGTCGTGACGCCCCCTTACCATGAGCAGGTGCTGTCACTCAACTTCAGCCCGCTACACTCGCCTCATCCTGCTACACTCGCCTTATCCTGCTACACTCCTACACATCTTACCTGCAACAAAAGAGAGAGACATTGGTTATCGGGTCTTAATCATGGTCTCAGCCCACCCCTGGCCCTGGCCCGGCCCACCGACGACCAGGTATCAGCCCACCACTAGCCCCGACCCGGCCCATCACCGATTAGGTACTAGCCCACCACTGACCAAGTACCGGCCCACCACTGGCCAAATCCCGGCCCACCACTGACAAAGTACCGACCCACCACTGGCCAAATCCCGGCCCACCACTGACCAAGTACCGACCCACCACTGGCCAAATCCCGGCCCACTACTGACCCCAGCCAAGCCCACCACTGAACAAGTACCGACCCACCACTGGCCCTGGCCCACCCAGTGTGCCAGCCGGTACACAGGGGTTCCCTCTGTGTTCCTCCCGACCAGGCATCCTGCAGCGTTGCCATACCCCTCAAGGGCCGGGCTGACCTGACCCCTTCACCACGACCCTCCTGTTGGTCGTACCGCAGGTGCTCAAAGGTCGTACCGTCGTGTTTGAAGGGGCTGACCACAGCTGATGTGGACGAACCACCAGCAGCTACAGCTGACGGCTGACCACAGCTGAAGTGGACCACCAACACCACCAGCAGCTATAGCTGACGGCAACCACAGTTAATGTGGACCACCAGGAGCAGCCACAGCTGATGGTAACCCCAGCTGATATGGGCCACCACCACCACCACCACCAGCCACAGCTGACGGAAACCACAGCTAATGTGGACCACCACAGCTGACGGTAACCACAGCCAATGTGGACCACCACAGCTGACGGTAACCACAGCTAATGTGGACCACCGCAGCTGACGGTAACCACAGCTAATGTGGACCACCACAGCTGACGGTAACCACAGCTGATGTGAAGGAGGCAGCGGTAGACAGGTCGTGTGTGTGTTTCCCCCCAGCGAGCGACACCACCATTGACAAGGTCGTTAGCGCCCCCGACAAATCCTGGGCGAGGGGAGGCTGGTGGGGAGAGGAAGGGCGGTGGGGGAGGGGAGGCTGAGCCAGGGGGAGGCCCGACCCAAGACTTGCGAGTGAGAGGTGGGGAGGAGAAGAGAGGGGAGACGCGGGGAGATCATAGGGGGAGGAGACCCCCCCTCCTCCTCCTCCCGGGGAGCAGATGGGATAACAACCTGTGTAGTGACGAACAGACGCGGCACCCCGGAGAGATCTCCCCATACGGGCACCCCAGAGAGATCCCCCAAAACGAGAACTTGCAGACAGATCCACCCACCAAACGAGCACCCCAGAGATATTCCCCCACACAAACATCCCAGAGTGATTATCCCTTTACTAGCACATCAGATATTACCCCAAGAGATATTCCCCCATACGAGCACCCCGGAGAGACCCCCTCCCTCCAAATGGGAGCACCCTTTAGAGAGATTCACCCATGGAGGACCCGGGCAAAGGACCCCAACCCACCTCCTACCTTGGGAGCGCCCCCCTCCCCACCAGGTGGTAACCAAACCATCCAACTATCCACACAGGAATACTATTCCCCCCCCCCACACACACACACGCGGCAGGGGCGGCAGTGGCTCACAGCCAGGCCGACCTGTGGCCGGGGTGCGGCGTACGGCACGGAACAGCCGCCTGGATCAACTTGAACGCTCTTCCACACCCGACCAAGCAAAACTCTACGGTCACATACAACACTGTTTCACTCCACAACCGAACGCATAATGGAACCATCACATCCATCCCCAAGATCAAACGTTGCCACATACGCACGTACGCGCTGGTACGGACGACGTGCGCACTGGTACGCAGTATGTACGCACCAGGTACGTCCGGACACAGGTACACCCCGCCTCCACCCAAACCCCACCACCCCGAGCAGGGCTGCATAATATAACAGGGGCCACTGTACCATAGACCACCTGCCTCTATAGAGATTCTATTACCAATTACGGTATACTGTTCGCACCTGTAGTGATGATACGGCAGGAGTGATTTTATATCTCTTGCACAGCTCTCTCTCTCTCTCTCTCTCTCAACAGGTGACCGGCGTAACACGGGCGGCAGTGCGTCGACACCACCGTCACATGGAAGTATGGCACACACACACACACACCATCGTCACATGGCAGTCCGTCGGCGGCACCACCATCGCATGAAGCGGTACGATGCGACGCTATCGTCACTACAATCCACCTAACTGCCACGGAGGGCCAAGTGCCCCCCCCCCCCGTGGCCCGGACCGACCCATTCATTGCCATCACCTCGGAAACTTAATTCTTCACACGGTCTGGTCTCTCTCGCCCCGAGAGGGTGGCAGGGCCATAAACACTGGAACGGTTTCTCTTCCAGCAAAAAAAATATATATCCCGGGAAGATACGTTCTTGAATTCTGTCCCTTCCATTTTCCCAGGAGTCAAGGGTCACACACACACACACACACACACGCACGCAAAAGCACGCACGCTTCACAGCCACACAAAAAAACACAGTCCAGCAAGTTACCATCAGAGGCGAAGGAACACGGTCCAAGCATCAGTCGCGGTTCCATAATCCCATTACCTCCGGATCGATGCAAATCAGACATGGCAGAGGAGACGACCCCGAGGTCAGCCCGAGCCGGTCAAGATGGATGGCCACCACGGCGCTCGTGACATCTCGTCCCCCTCCTGTGTTCTTCCTCCTATTGTCCTCTCCTTCCCCAGAATCGAGTCCACCCGCCAGAGAGGCGTGTGCGCCGGGGACAACACTCTCCCGTCCCACCTCCGCTACAGCTGGCTTACACCCATCCACTGGAGGAGAAGACTTGGTCCGTTCGAGTGCGTGACGACAACGGTACGACCCCCTTCCCCTCCCTCCCCCCCGGGGGCACACACATGGCTTGGCCTCTGACCCTAACCCACTGAGGTCAGGTCATAGGTCACAGAGAATCCCAGAGACGCAGAGCGGGACACAGCGAGCAGAAGGTGTGGCCAGCCCACTGTCTTCTCCTTATCAACGTGCCAAGCGCGGGAGCACATTCTGTAACTGTAATGTCCCCCTGATGTACTGTATCTCTGTACCCTTTTCTGTACTCCTAGCGATGTTAACGGCTGTACGCTACACTATCTGTACACAGCTGTGTCCTGTAGTACACATTCATACTCAGCGTACATGTAATTTGTGTATATACTGTAACTGTCAAATTATGTAACCCATACACTGTAAACTGTACTACCTAATGAGATGGTCTGTGAGCAAATGCTTAAATGTCAACTTGCTATGCGTCACTCAAATGCCATCAACACCAACCACTCTTCCCTTCCTGACGGGGCGAGGACCGCCCACCAGTCACTCCTCTCCTCTTTGTTGATGTACTGTTGTGCCCACTGTACGCCCTGGACTTGCATCCCCCCCCCCCTTTTAAAGTTGCAATCCCTGTAGACAGACGGCTGCGTACAGACTGTATCACTGACAAACCCCCCTCCCCCCCAAATGTCGCAATACAGACAACCTCCCATCCCCATCCCACTCCCGCAACAGACCACGGGGACACAGACTACAAGGACAGCTACAGACACAGACACAGACCCCCCTCTCCGACCCCCGTCGCCGCAGACTGAGTAAACAGACATATCCATTAAGAACGACAGTCTCTGTCACAGATCCCGGAAGGGGAGGGTGTGTGGGGGGGAGGCTGTGTGAGGGAAGGCTGTGTGAGGGGGAGGTTGTGTGGGGGTGGGGTAGTCATGTAGCCCACAGGACTACACACATAAACGGCACTCCTGCTACAGTAGTTTCCAGGCAGCGCTCCGCCAGGGTAAGGTGGGCTCCTTCTGCGGTGGGAAGGTGATGGGAGCATGATGGGGTCCCCTGGCAGCTGGTGACTGGGGGGACTACCACACCTGCAGGTGGAGAAGCCCAGTAGGTGGTGACTGGCGGTGTACTAACCACCTACAGGTGGAGCCCGACACACCAGTGGACATGGGGGGGAGGGAGGGAGGGGGAGAGAGAGAGAGCGAGAGAGAGAGAGAGAGAGAGAGAGAGAGAGAGAGAGAGAGAGAGAGAGGTCACCAGGCACCACCCTAGGTCAGTCATGGGTCGGCTCACCAGACCCGCCCACCGTCCGTCCACCATTGCTGCTGGTCATGCGTCTGCCCCACCACCACCACCACCACCCACCCACCGACCCACCACCACCACCATGCTCATGACTCACTTCCCCTCCCTCCCACCCCTCCTCCGCCTTCTCCCCCCCCCCTCCCAATACTCAGTACCACAAGCACGTAATATAATTTTTGGATGATCAAATAATTAGCAACGTGATCCACGTCGTGATGTTGTCAGCCAGCCAGCCACACCCTGGAATTACTGCCAACACCACCCGATGAAGGTTAGTGGCCAGCCAGCCAGCCAGCCAGCTAACCAGGCCCTGCCACTACTGCCAACACTACCTACTGAAGGTTGGTAGCCAGCTAGGCAATCCTAGCCACTACTGCCAACACCACCTGATGAAGGTTAGTGGCCAGCTAAGCAGCCAGCCAGGCCCTGCCACTACTGCCAACACTACCTACTGAAGGTTGGTGGCCAGCCAGCCAGCCAGCCAAACCTAGCCACTACCGCCAACACCACCAGAGGAAGATACACAGCCACCCGCTGGCCAGTGAGGTCTAGCAGTAACGGGTCACTCCCAGACACCATGTGTAAAACCAAGAAAGACCAGTTAGTGGGAAAGATCTCCTGGGAGAGGTGCCCCCCACCCTCTCACTCTACCCTCCCCCTCCTGTGAGAGGAGGGGATACCCCACCACTCACCCCCTCCATGACAAATGGCTTGCAACACTAACTGTACCTTCCCCCCCCCCGCCCCCCTCGGCGCACCCCAGTCTTCCTCCCTGTCAATAACTGCAGCAGTCACTTGTTGCCAGTGACTGTCTCGAGGACCTGGTGCCACCCCCACCCTCCCCAACAGTTACCTGTAACTGGATTCTATCGCCTGTCTTAAACTAACCCCGTGCTGTCGCCTTGGTTAGCTCTCAGGGGGATAATCATACCCACACTGCGGCCTTGGTTGGCTCTCTGGGGGATGGTCACCCCATGCTGCGGCCTTGGTTGGCTCTCAGGGATGATTACTCCATGCTGCGGCCTTTGTTGGCTCTCTGGGGAATGGTCACCCCATCATGCGGCCTTGGTTGGCTCTCTGGGGGATAAGCACCCCATGCTGCGACCTTGCTTGGCTCTCAGGGGATGTTCAACCCATGCTGCGGCCTTGGTTGGCTCTCTGGGGATGTTCTCCCCATGCTGCGGCCTTGCTTGGCTCTCTGGGGGATGGTCACCCTATCCTGCGGCCTTGGTTGGCTCTCTGGGGGGTGGTCACCCAATGCTGTCGCCTTGCTTGGCTCTCTGGGGGATGATCACCCCATGCTGCGGCCTTGCTTGGCTCCCTGGGGATGATCACCCCATGCTGCTGTCTTGGTTAGCTCTCTGGGGGGATGATCACCCCACTGAATGCCCTTGGTTGGCCCTAAAGCAGGCCCAGTGTAGCCCCCACAGGTGGACTGGCAAGCCCAGAAGGTAGGCCTAGTGCGGGGCTGGCGCATGGAGGGAGCGGGGAGGGGTAGGGGGAAAGGGGGAGCAGTAGCCAGCCAGGCTGGGGGGAAGGGGAGGGGAAGGGGTGAGAGAGGGGTGTACGTTGGGTGTGTCTACACGTGGGTGTGTTTGTGTGTGCGTGCGTGTGTTGGTATGTGCGTGTGTATACCTCGGGATCAATAGCGGGCGGGGTCCCTCACCCAGGGGGCGCCCCGCCCCAACCACCTGCCTGCCACCACTACCATCACCACCACCAGCTGCTTCTGTGGCCTCAGCCACCTGCCTGCCACCACTACCACCACCACCAGCTGCTGCTGTGGCCCCAACCACCTGCCTGCTTGCCACCACTACCATCACCACCAGCTGCTGCTGTGGCCCCAACCACCTGCCTGCTACCACCACTACCATCATCACCAGCTGCTGCTGTGGCCAAACCACCAGCCTGCCACCACTGCCACCTCCACCAGCTGCTGCTGTGGTTCAACCACCTGCCTACCACCACTACCAGCTGCTGCTGTGGTCCCAACCACCTGCCTGCCACCACTACCATCACCACCAGCTGCTGCTGTGACCCCCAACCACTTGCCTGCCACCACTACAATCACCACCACCAGCTGCTGCTGTGTCCCCCATGCACCTGCCTGCCACCACTACCATCACCACCACCAGCTGCTGCTGTGGCCCCAACCACCTGCCTGCCACCACTACCACCGCCACCAGCTGCTGCTGTGTCCCCCATGCACCTGCCTGCCACCGCTACCACCACCACCAGCTGCAGCTGCTGTGTCCCCAACCACCTGCCTGCCACCACTACCGCCACCACCACCAGCTGCTGCTTTGGCCCCCAACCACCGGCCTGCCATCACTACCACCATCACCACCAGCTGCTGCTTTGGCCCCCAACCACCTGCCTGCCACCACTACCACCAGCTGCTGCTTTGGCCCCCTACCACCTGCCTGCCACCACAACCACCACCAGCTGTTGCTTTGCCCCCCAACCACCTGCCTGCCACCACTACCACCACCAGCTGCTGCTGTGTCCCCCAACCACCTGCCTGCCACCACTACCATTATCACCACCAGCTGCTACAGTAGCCACACACCGCCACCACACAACCCGGCAGGTAAGGACCATTACCCTACCACCCACAACTTTATCTTGGCCCCTGAGAACCAGTCACTGGCAACTCTATCAACCCATGATCTATTTTTTCCTCCCAGGACGGACACACGAGACCGATGTTAACCATGACTATTTTTCCCAGTACGGTTCAAACTGTCGGCTTACATACATACATACATACATACATACATACACAC
>JAYMFT010294735.1:0-10320 GCA_038088735.1 Panulirus argus | reverse complement strand
ATATATATATATATATATATATATATATATATATATATATATATATATATTCCCAAAAAATCTTTTCTTGAACAGCCTTATAACTGCCAAGAAACGACTAAATATCGGGGGAAAAAAATAGTGTCAGGCTTCCTCAACCATAAATATAGTTACCCCCACGAAAAATTTGTTTGATGTACGTTTTCTGTTAGTCCTTAAATAAAGAAAACTAATATAAGCGGTAACTTAAGCAATCGTGGCCACAATAACTTGATATGTAATTATAGAGTTTTCATTTGCAGATCAAAAGCTCTATAGGGATCTCATTTCACTGTTCTTTTATTTTCATTTACAGGGAAATCGGAATCCGTATTGAAGATCAGGTTCTTAATGAACTGGGTTGTAAAGTAGGAGGTTTACTTCAAGAAAATATTGTTAGTCTCTGCCCTTTGATTATAACCTGTGGGGTTGGGAACCCCAGTTCCATAAAATAAGTTCTAATACAAGATGCATATCTTGAAGCACCACATATGGAAATAGGAAATTATGTAATAATACATAGAAATATACTGTACACACATACTGTATAGACATATACTGTATACACATACTGTCACCAAACTTTGTTTGTGGCTACGAAAATATGATAGAACTGGGAACAAACAGTATGTTCTAAAGGTATCCCAAAATAAGTTTCTATCCATAATCTTGTTGTTATGAGTGTGGGAGTCGTGGTACTTATCTGATAAAGCCAGTGTGGTTGTGGTGTGAGCTTGGTGTAGCCACTGTGGCGGTGGTTGTGGTACGAACCTGGTATAGGAGACTCTACGAGAACAACAAAGAGTGGACAATACTCACATGACCATGGCAGAATTGCGCATAATCCGGCCGCACGGCCCAAACTGCTGGATGGGAGACGGTGCATTCAGTGACCGCGTCCGCCTGTAACACAGAAGCCAACATTATCATCATTCCAACCATCTCATGATGAGTTTGCGGTATGACATCTGTTACCATATCAACAAAAGACAAACATTTTAAACATCAACACTTAAGCTATACACTAAGATAAAACAGCCACTCACGCTCAAACTTCTTATAACATCTCCACTCATGCTGTTGACTACGTTACGAGAGGCAGATACTGTAACGAAAGTCTCAGATGTTCAGTCACACAACATTACATGAGCCACTTAAGACTAATAGTGTTACATGAGCTCACCATAAGTAACCCACGTGATCCTTTACAAAACAAACAAATTCATCACGTGTGTTGGGGCAAGGAGAGGAGGGTTGTGGTGGTGGTGGGCGCTGGTCACATGCCAGAGTGCCACACACACACAGCCACTCGCTCCCTCATCTGAGTAACGATGCCACCCAAAGCATGTCATCACCTAAGATTATGAACGTTACGTAAAACCAAAACAAAGACAGGGAAGATCTTGTAAAATTTTTGCTAAACAAGCAACATGATGAATATGGCGTCCCATAAACTGAGTTTGAGTTTGATGCAGTCCTTCCCAGGGGCAGGAGTGTTGCCCCTGGGGAGGATGGTATCACTTATGACATCGTTAGACTTCTAAGACGTGCATCTGGTCACCTACTTACTGTCTTACTGTAATAATCCTAAAACGAAAACATTTCCCTGTGAAAAAAAAAAAACTCTTAACCGGATGGTGTCCGAGAGACTACTACACAGAATTAAAGGACACGTCGCCAGATATTAATGACTCCTCACACGGTAAATGTGTACACAATTCTTCTAACATTTCTAGGGGACAAACTGCACAAATACATGACATTTTTCGACTTGACAGCTGCATCTCATGCTGCCTACAGGCAAAGTATATTGTATTACCTAAATAGATAGGAAATAGGTGGTGAACGCTTACACTGGTTACTCGGTTATCTCTCCAACTGTATTATAACGATGCCACAAAAGTGAAGTTTAAGATGTGCAATTTGGCACTCCTCAAGGTGGATTGCTAAATCCAACCTTGTTTAACGTACTAATCAGTGCATTTAAAATCAATCCCAGAAAGTACCAGGAATATCACTTCTTAGCTACACCTATAATCTTGTACTCACCAAAGCATATCATGAAATGCAAGCCGTTCTTTAAATGATAGTCTTGGCTTTATTATTACTGCAGAGAAAATGAAGGCGTTCAGTAAACAAATTAGTGACAATAAGTGTGGAGAGGCAGCTGAAAAAAACACAGGGTTGTCAATTACGTCTTCAAACTGCAAACAGGAAGGGACGAGCATGTCCCTCTGGAGCAAACAGATGACTGCAAATGAGCATTAATAGAACAACTTTCCACCACAATGAAATGTGTCAAGTAAAACATGTGTATGTAGAAAGTAACCAGATCAGCAGGTTGCAAGAAGTCATTGCTAGATTTAAAGAATTGGCTCAAAGTTACTCTATGGCCTATCTGGAGATATCTTTTACGTGAACTGTAAACTTTGTGGCTGGAGACACGGAAACACACCAGAACACTTATGTCTTACGCTGAATCAACAGAACCTTTTAGGGAGAGGTCCAAACAAACCTTTCGAGAAATAACTCAGTATTCTTAATAAGATACCATCAAATTCTAAAACTGTATCCATTTTTGTGCATCCAGCATACAAACCGACTATATGAAAGCCTGTGAGCTTACGTAATGAGGTTACTCCGTAACAGTTCCCCAGTCACTGGGATCTGACAAAGACCCTGCGTGACCTTTGTAAACCCCATTGTGCCACCGACCACAGGATGAGCACGGGGAGCAGAATAAACCAGGCGCTAACCCCGGATAAAATAGGTAACCTCCAGCCGTCTCCTCCCGCCACGGAAATATTACGATCGTGAGCATTAACTACAACGCAAGACACACACACACACACACTCGGCCATGACCACAACAAATACCGACTGGATCTGACGAGCTGGTGCGGTCTGAAGCTTCTCAGTTCGGCAGCTGTGCCAAAGAGGGGCACACACTCAGGTAGTACGCACAATACCCGTGATGAGAACTGTCATCAGCAGTCTTGCTTGGGCTTGTCCTGAAGGTGTCCAGGACCCTGCGCAGCACTTTCTTCCACGAAGCCTCAGCTAGTTTGTTAATAGCGGCTGGCGATAAGGTCACCTGGCCTCATCTCTCCTAAAGAACTTTTACTCACTTCCTTCCGTTTCTGTCGTGTGATCTCTATCTGTTATAGCTTTTGATGTTACCCCACTGCCGTTGCTCACTGCATTTTACGTACAAAATTTCCATACTTATCTACCATCCTTCTAACAAATGATCATATGGAGCTGTTCTTCATCACGAACGTTCGGTGTGAGAATGAGAATCGACGGAGCAGCAAGTGCAGCCCCCTCCGGGGCACAAAACGATTTATCCTACAGATAACAAGATATTGTCTACTCTGTGCGTGAACTATCCCTTTTATCTCGACAACGAAATGCTTTGAAACTGAACTGTGTCTCTGACTTCATGCACTCTATCAGTCATCACACTCTTGTCTCCGTCAGTCATCACACTCATGACAATAAAATTAAGAGCTTTCTTAAACGTTCTGATAGTGATCTAGGGTGAGAGAGGGAATATTCTTTTCACCTCCAACCTTGCTGTCATTGTTTCACTCTATGGAATCGCCATTTGAACCCTCAAAAAATTACTTTAATTCCATGACACCCAACAGTGAGTCCTTGACATCATCTAAGGAGAGTCATGGTAGTGATGGCGGACCAGGGATAGTGGGACCACGGGGCCACGGGCGCCACCCTCCCTCGCAGCAGGTGGCCGCCCTAATGCAGACGGCAGCGGAAAGTGACCTCACCATCCAGGTGAAAGTGTTCGCCTCGAGTCTTCCTTCCTCACCTTCACATTCTAATTATCGCAAAGTAATGGCTCTGGCTCTCTTGTCTCTCTCCTGCGCGTGGCGTGCTTCTCATTAGACAAGGGAGGTCACGTATGGGGTTGAGTGAGTAGGGACTGGGGTCTGGAAGGTGGTGAGGAAGCTCATTACCAAAACAACCCACACCACAGCACTGCCTGGCCGTCACCACACCCTCCACCACCGCCCATCCACCGCTCTTGTCATATTTGCATGTCCAGTGTCCACTTACACCCACATACCTGACGTTCACATCCACACACTTAACGTCCTTATCCACACGCTTAACGTCCACATCCACACTCTTAACATCCAGACATCAACACAACGTCCACATCTACACACTTAATGTCCACATCCACACACTTAAATCCAGACATCAAAACACTTAACGTCCACATTCACACAACATCCATATCCACACACTTAACGTCCAGATCCACACGCTTAACATCCACACCCAGAAAGATAACACTAACACCAGCCATACCTGTGTGACCAACGCATTCACCAGTGAGACCAGAGAGTGATTTTAATGCAAGTTTTATAAATCTGAATACATTCGAAAAAGGTAAATCATGAGAATATTTTTGAAATGAACATTGCTGAATAAATCCCCATCAAGCGTTATTAATGCAGACTATATATATATATATATATATATATATATATATATATATATATATATATATATATATATATATAAATATATATATATAGATATATATATATATATATATATATATATATATATAAGATCCAAAAACCGGGAAGGAAAAATCCATTTTGAGTATTTCCTAAGCTAATGCAAGGAAAAAATTTATAAATCGGTATACATTATTCCTTTTTCTCATTCCAGACCCTAAGATAAACGGTATACAGTAGAGCAGATTGTGCGTCAGTGTATTAAGACTTTATAGCCTTTTCTTTTTTACCTTTTTAACCTTTCGTTCTATCCTGGTAAATTCCATGCAGGCTTACTTCACAAACGCATGATTTTTTTTTTCTTCCGTTCTGACCCCTGGCGGCTGTTGTTGCTGCCGGAGGGAAAGCAGAGAGTCCCTTTTTATTGTTCTTTCCTCACCTCAACCACCGAGACTGGAAACAGGAATACACACAAGGAAGCAATAAACAGATAACCTAGACATAGCCCAATGGGCTTTCTGTTATTTGTCTCTTCTTAATACTCTCCCCGAGCCTGGCACTCTATACTCTCCCAGAGCCTGGCATTCTACACTCTCCCAGAGCCTGGCACTTTACTCTCCCCGAGCCTGGCACTCCAACTCTGGCCAGCTGGGGCTGCAGAAGGCCACCTGTGACGGAAGTGTGAGCGTTCATCACTAACACACACAAAAAAAAGGTGGGAGTTGTTTAAGGTTAGTTAGTAATAGCGGCAGGTGTTCCCACGGTGGTTGGGGAGGGGAGAAGTGGGAAGCTCTGGCTGGGGAGGAGAGGGGAGGGGGAGATAAAGGAGGTGATGGCGAGGGGGGTTCAGCCTTGACGGTGGAGGCAGTGGCTGGGAGTGTCACGATGACCGCCCACACACACCCACCACCTACCGCCCTCCACCCACGGGGTCAGGACCATCCACACCCACCACCCTGGACCACCCGGGCGTGCGTGAGTCCAGTGGACTCACTAGCGAGAGCGGGTGACCCGAGATACAAAATCGACCCCGAAACCATATGATCACCGGCTGACCCAACGTGGTGGGCGGGGATACTGGGACAAAATCCCGGGCCCCGGGAAAGGGGAAAGGAAATTTAAGAACCTTGAAAAAAAATAACTGATAAAATAGCCGGAAATATTAAGTAATGGAAGTATGTTTCAAAGGGATTATATTTCACTACCGTCTTCTCGTCTTTTATGTCCACACACACACACACACATATCTATCTATCTATCTATCTATCTATATATATATATCTATATATATATATATATATATATATATATATATATATATATATATATATCCAGAAAGATAGAGAGATAGATAGAAATACACATTATTCTTGCGGGACTGGATTATCAGTCAGCCACACGAATAGTACTTACTGGTCATGGGTCCAATTTTCGCTAGGCTCGAAACTGGATATAATATCTCTCTTGAGTAACCCGGACAGCTAGATCGTGTCCAGCCGATATTACATCTGTCTTACAAGATCTGATCCTCGTATGCATTGCATTTGAATACGTTCGACAGTTTTTCCCCCCCCCCTAATTTAGATTCAAGAGAAGATATCACTTTTGCTAACGTACTCTCGTACTTGGTAGTGTTGAGTTACCTCATTAGAGTTATAATCCCGCCAAGTGTTTTACTCAGACTGAGTCAGATACTTTTTCGTGCATCAGTACCTGCATTAGAACGACAGAAGATAAATGACTGTCTTAATGGACGAGATTGCACACACAGACACACACACACACAGCGGAAAACCAAGTTCTTTTACCTAGTTCCCTGTTGCATGCGCTTCAGACGGGGGTTCTGCGAGCACGACTGTTTCTCGAAACCTAAATCTACAGGATGATGATTCAGGCCCACCACCACCTCTGTATGTATATAATACTGACGTTACAACAATGAAGCGAGTGGAGGCCATGATATCTTCAGTGGTTGGAGTGCCCCTCATCCACATGGGGGAGTTGGATTCAGGTTTCAAAAGGTTATTCTCAAGAGGAACGGGGCCTCATCCACAATATAGTATACAGTCATGCCATATTCTCAAGAGGAACAGGGCCTCATCCACAATACAGTACACAGTCATGCTAGTTGCAGTTGTTTGTGCAGGTATATGTAGAGAGCCTTGTGTGGGTTATACATGTTCAACAGTTATCCTAAGAAGATTAGACTGTAACAGACATTTACAGTTACATAGGAGTACACAGGTAAAAAGAAATAAGACTGTATGAGAAGGTTTCTTGGCCTATGACGAGGGTATTTTGTACGGTACGCCATAATATATCACAAGTTGCACGTAATACTCTAAACATAAAAGGAAATTTCTTATCCTTATTCGGAGAAAAACATTATTCAACCAGAGAGAGATAAGTTATCCTATTTCGTGAAAGTCACTTTTTTTTTTTTGGTGAAGGAGCATTGACAACTTCCATTTCGCGAAAACTTCAGCGGAGTTAACCACATTTATGTCAAGCCACTATAAAACGACACCGTAGCTCAATGAGCATACATCAGGTCAATAAGAAAAATATACTTTGTTGCGTGAGAGCAAATTCTCTTTCTTCTTCACAATTTAGCGTCGGTATGTTCCACCTGGTGAGAATTCCGGTGCAGTTCATCCACTACAGTAACTTAACCCGGTAATAAGAAGCATGACACAACCCCTCCACAAGAACCAATGGGATTCCTACTTTTTGTCTCTATTTGCAGGTCACGGTTTGGTCTGCCCGACTCCCCCAAGGCTACCTTTTTTTTTTCGTTAAGTCTCCCGCCTCGTTGATGTCATTACGGTCTGCAACTCTTTAGGTTGGAGAACGCAATTCTTTAATCTTTATCCTCTGACAACATCCTTGGCTGGAGGCGTAAAAGGATTTCTATTAGTCTTCAGAATTCAAAATTTCGTTGGGAATTCTTGCCTTGCGTTCCGGAGTGGTGTATCTCACGGCAATTAGGCAATGTGTTTAGACGCAGACTTAACTGGAAAATTCTATTTTTAGGTGTACATTACTATATAAAACGAACACACACACACACACACACATATCTATCTATCTATCTATCTATCTATATATATATATATATATATATATATATATATATATATATATTCTTCTTCACATGTTCCTGGCGCTAACTCACTAACACGGAAAACGGCGATCGTTTGTGAGTTTGAATGAAGAAAATTTGTTTTAAGCAGCTAGAATTGGACATGGCAGCGAACGGAACCATGGAAGCGGAAGTGAGGTGAGTCACTGGCTGGGTGAGGGAACGAAGGTTCTGGACGCACTGAGAAATGTAGGGAAGGACAGGTCGTTGTCTGAGAAGACGAGGATGCGTATGTTTGAAGGTATGGTAGTCCCAAGAATGTTGAATGAATGTCAGGCCTTGGCTACAGACGAGGAAGTGCGGAGGAGGGTGGATGTGTTAGAAATGAAATGTTTCGAGGATAATATGTGGTGTGAGGTGGTTTGATCGAGTAAGTAATGTGAGGGTAAGATAGATGTGTGGTAATAAAAAGAGCTTGGTAGAGAGAGCAGAAGGGAGTGTGTTGAAATGGTTTGGACATAGTGAGAGAATGAGTAGGGAGAAGACAAAGGGGATATATTTGTCAGAAACAGAGGGGGTTCAAGGAGATGGGGGCAATGAAATTAAAAAGAATTTGAGGGATCGGGGCATGAACATGCAGGAGGGTGAAAGGCATGCACGGACTAGAGTGAACTGGAACGATGTGGTATACAGGGGTCGACGTTGTCAGTGGACTGAGCCAAGGCATGAGAAGCGTCCGGGGTAAACCGTAGAAAGGTCTGTGGGGCATGGATGTGGATAGGGAGCTGTTGTTTCGAGGAATGGCATATGGCAGCTGGAGAATGGATGTGAGCGGTTGTGGCCTTTTCTTCTTCTTCTGTTCCCGGAGCTACCTCGCTAACGCAAGAAACGGCGATCAATTATGAAAGGAAAAAAATACATATATACGTTTATATATATATATATATATATATATATATATATATATATATATATATATATATACATATATATATATATATTGTTCTTGGACGTGAGAGTATCACATGGAATGCAGTGGGACGGAGGGACGGACGGCGGCCATGACACACACAGGATGGCAGGAAGGCGGGTGCCCAGAGCTGACCCCTCCAAGGTAAGCGGGGAATCCTCCTCCCACTCAAGCCTAAGATAATCTCCCCATTTACAGTTAAGGTAATCTCCTCGCACAGTTAAGATAATCTGCCCATCTACAGTTAAGATAATATCGACCCCCAGCTCACATCAGTCTTATCAGAGTTAGCGACCATTTCTGGATGAGGTTTGCCAAATCTAGTGCGTTCCGTTTACAGACACTGATGACGTTGTTCGACCCGCCCACAGTAACGATGTGGGCCGCAGCGGTGCAGGAGGTGCGGCTCCTGGAGCTAAGGGCAGCCCACACACACACACACCGTTGTAAAATTATATAAATAAGGTTTTTGCTTATCGCGATTTACGATTCCTCTTTGGGGGCATATTTCCCCAACTGTCTGGCGTGCGACAGGGTAATTCATTAGGCTCCCAGATGGAAGCTCTACTGGAAAGCCGGTGTCAATTTTTCCCCTGGATGACCTCCAGTGATCATCCAACGCTGGAGTGTTCCAAGAAGGCTGCTTTGGCCTGTGGCGCGCCAAAAGCATCCGCTGGCAGACTATCAGCAACACCAAGGCAAGCTCCACACGCCGCCACTGCCTCTCTCGTAACCCGACAGGAACCGTATCCGTTCACCCGTGCACCTACGGCGCCAGGTCGAGCTGGGGCTTGTGTGTGGGCGCCAGGGCCCCAACACTCACGACAGCGGGCTGGTCCAGACCAGCACTACCAGTGAAGGAAGGGTCCAAGCGTGGACACAAGTCGCTGACAGAGAACAGGAGCATTAACTTCAAGACTAAAGGCTCTGGTGTCGGGATGAGGTGCTGTGAGACGCATAGTTATGGACTCCAGACATCAATCACTTTAAACCACCCACGATGGGTGTGGAGAGAGTGAGCTAAGGGCAAACGTATACCAAAAAATTATGAGGATGTCGCTGGAAACACGTGAAGAAAGAGAGCTGATGGAAATGATCATGGCGAGGATCTCTCCTGAATGGGACAACACCTACGACAGGTCAGGTTACATTGGGGACCCTCTTGAAGGAGGGCTGCAGGGTAAGTATACGCTCAAGCTGAGAGATGGATCACTTATTGGGCAAGGCGGTGGGAGCGGTGACCCCTGAAGGAAAAGAGAAGCGGCAGGCCCTACCGTCTGCCAGAGTACTGTACTGGCGACGAATGAAGTCCAGGATACCTACAATGAGGCCCTCTTCACAGAGTGTCTGGGTAACCCTGTGGACAACAGAGCAGCAGACGACAACACGAAGATGCAGTGTAAAGCGTGGCCAAGGGACAGACATGTGAATAAGAGGAAGGTCAATCCCATTACTTGTACCACAATTGTGCCTCCATGGACGACTGGCACAAACCGCTACATTTTACCTAACGTGCACAACTATACTCAATGCAAGGCAAGGAGCCTTAACAAAGAAGTCTTGACTATACACAGACACAGACACACACACACACACGTGTGTGTGTGTATGTGTATCTCTCCTGATGATGTGACCATTACAAGGAAGTGCACTTGGGAACTTATCGTGTTTCATTTCCCAGTGGATCAGGAATATATATATATATATATATATATATATATATATATATATATATATATATATATATATATATATATATA
>JAYMFT010294724.1:0-10320 GCA_038088735.1 Panulirus argus | reverse complement strand
TTTTATTACCACACATCTCTCTGACCCTTACATTACTTACTCGATCAAACCATCTCACACCACATATTTTCCTTAAATATTTCAATTCCAATACATCCACCCTCCTCCATACAACTCTATATATATATACACACATGCACACAAGGTATGATCCAAAAATTATAAGACTTTGTCTATTACAGGCAGAGATAAGGAGGTAATGTAATATACTGATGTGTACATGTCAGACAGTAAATCAGGCCTCTTTTAAAGATGTTCTGTTCAAATTGAGAGATAAAGTTAGGATAACCTCCACCAGCTGTTTGAAGATGGTAGATGGTTTCTGCACCAAGTCAATGCTCCTTCACACACTGCTTTCTCGATATAAGAATTTTTGTTTAAAAAAATATTCCTGTTGCATCAAACCCTCTGTATTTACCTGACCTTACCGCTTGTGATATTTTACTGTTACCAAAAACCAAAATGACAATGAATGGTAGAAGATTTGATGACATTTTGACCATACATAATGATGTGAATGCCAAACTCAATCAGTTCACAGTTAAAGACTTCCAATGCTGTTTCCAAAAGTGGCAGAGTGCTAGGACACCTGCATATCATCAGAGGGTGATTACTTTCAAGGAAAGATGAGGAAGGTGGGGGGTGGGCAGATGAGATAGGGTAATGAGTGGTAGAATGACAAAAAAAAGTTGGAAAAAAAAGAAGAAGAAGAAGAAGAAGGAAAGTTTATGGACAGTACTTACAGGAAAGAAGTGCAAGTAACTGGGAAATGTGCATAAGAAAGCAGCAAGAGGCCAAGAGGAGGGTGCAAGGTTGAAAAAGAAGGCAAATGAGAGTTGGGATGAGCAATTATCAGTAAACTTCAACAAGAATAAGAAAATGTTTTGAAAGGAAATTAAAAGTGAGAGAAAACAAGAGAAAAAATGAGAATATTGGTGAAAGGGGCAAATGGGGAAGTGGTAAGAGGAAGTGATGAGATCAAGAAGAGATGAGTGAGTAATTTGAAGGACTGTTGAACTGATTGATGACAGGGTGGCAGATGTAGGGTGTTTCAGTTAATGTGGTATGTGAAGAGAGAGAGTCATGGAAAGTGATTTGATGAAGAGAGAAGAGGTGGTGAAAACCTTGCATAAGATGAAATGTGGCAAGGTGACTAGGGTGGATGGTACTTCTGTTTCCTGGCATCACCTCGCTGCTGCAGGAAACAGCGATCAAGTATAATAATAATAATAATAATAAACAAAGATATATATATGTGTGTGTGCAGAAATCAAGCCTTTCCTTGTCCGTTCTTGGTGCTTACTTGCTAACGCAGGAAACAGCGAAGAAACTCTAGGGTGGTCCATACATACAAAAGATAGAATTCCAATCATGGCTATAGTCACCCATGTCAGACATTACCACAAAAATATATATCCCAAATATGAACTCAAATGTTTAAGGATTATGCCAGACACTGCCTTTTTGTGGACTGAAAAATAAAACTTTTTTTAAAGGCTATACATTAAAAAAAGAAAGGTAGTAAATATGAAATTTTATTATACCAGCAAGGCATGTTACTAAATTCATGACATTTCTATTCTACCCATCTAGGTTTAAATCTTGAGATCCAATTTCCGAGGTGCTGGCATGGACTTCCAGTGGAGGTTGCCTGCATGGAGGCGGAACTGTTTATATTCCTCATCGTTTGCGATTATGGCACTGCACCTCTGAATCAGTGAAACTCCTTACTCAGCACAGGTGTTCATGGCCTTCATTTCTAAAGCCCACTCCTTTAGCTCGTAGCATGCAGGGTGCAGAGGCCTTGGCCTTTTCTTTCCTGATAATGTCCAGGATGTCAGAGATGTTCCTAGTTTGAAGGATAAACAGGGCCTTGATGGCAGAGCATGGTTTCAATTCCTTGCCTTTTAGTCTCTTCAAACTCTTTGACTTGGCTGACCTCACCATGTTTTCTATTGTTAGTCTCCATCCTGTTTTCCAAAACTGAGTCAAAAAAGGGTCAGTCTAACTCTTCAATCGAGTATCAGATGTGGCAGTGCATGGCCTGCAACGTTAAAACAGCTCAGCAATGGTCTGGGTAAGCTACCACAGCAGAGATCAGAAAGAGGTCATCAGCAAGCATCCTCACTGCCAAGGAGGTCTCATCCCAAAATTTGCAGGAGAGTACAGCAACAAAGAGACAAAGGTCCGTGGTGCTTTTCACTTCTCTTGAGGTGAAGGTGTCCAGCTCCATGAAAAGGAAGATCTTCCGGGCTTAAAAGGCTTTTCCCATTCATCAGGCTTGGTGTATAGCATCAAGTGCCCTGAAAGGCACCTCTGCACTTCCACTTGCCTAGGATGGTGAGTCGAAGAGCTCAGCATGGACATCCCTTGGGAATGGAGATGCAAGGTCCACCCTACCATCCAAGATCATCTCTCCACAGGTTAGAGAGGGGGCCAGTGAAAAGCTTCACTTCCACAACTCTGGATGTGGTTTTTGTGAGGAAAGGCCACTGCTGTGTGAAGTGATTGAAAAAAGGAATTCTCTGGTCCTCCCCAGAGGGGCCAGAGGTGAGGAAAAACATATCTGCAAGCATAATCTCAAAGATGTGGTCTTTGTCAGGAAAGGTTACTGCTGTGGGAACTGGCTGAAGAGGAAATTCTCTAGTCCTCCAGAAGATGTGAAGATGGTATGCCATTCATATCAACTCTCTTCCAACAATTTTTGAATGACAGTACATGTGCCCATCTTAAGTCCAGTGTTTGATACAATGGTGTTGAACACTAGGCCCTAAATATGGTTCTTCAAGTCCTATACATCATGAGTTCGAGGAAAAGTTTGGGTTTGCTCCTTGCCTGTGCTTCAGTCAATGAGTGGCACTTTGAGAAGCCTTTAAACCCTATATCCCCTCCTCACCAAGACAGCAATATGGTTAACATTCTCCTGACCCAGAAATATGTCTGGTAGGAGTTTCCAGTCCCATCGGAGGAGGAGAGACATATCTGGAAAGATTGTCTCCTTGTCACCTGGTTATGTCCAGACAGTTCTTCATCTGCACAAGCTGTATGGTGCTACAGGACAAAAAGATTTAGTCCAGGTATCACCCAAGGTCTGAGTGGACACATTGAGGACAAAAGTTGTGCTATGGCTTCATAGATTAATTCTCTATAAAGACACAGTGAACTCCTAAATGATGAATTCATGGGCCTTCTGTTTCATGGGGTGGGATAAACCAGCTACAGACATCAACAACTGGAAGTCCAGCTCCCGCTCCATTGCTGATGTGAGAGAGGAATGTAAAGAGCCTAATATCCCAAGTTGTACAGCATTATTCACTTCTTTTACAGCTCTCCTTCATTTCACCATATCTACCTCTCGTAGCTTTCTGTGAAACTCCTGCTTGGCCAGTTTTTTAACTACTCTGAACCTCAAGCTCTGAAGATCTTCCCTCTACTGAAACAGGAACGTCTTGTCTTTATGGCTCATCATGATGGACAATGCACTGCCGTGAGTAAGAGCAACAAGGTTACCGGCAAAAATCTTGCCTTCAAATCATGTCTTATTTCTGACCTTTTGATTCTTGGTGTGCTTGATGTGCTGACAACAGAGCTTGATTAGCTACTCTTTGCAGACCTTTCTGGACAAACTAAGGATCCCTGCTCACAGACAATACTCAAAGATGGCAGGGATCACCTTCCAGGTGCTCTTATTTAATGTCCACTTCTCACCAATGTGATGGAACATGAATTTCACCAGCAACTCCCTTGTGGATAGTAGTTGAGAGCACACAAGCTTAGCACAGGGCTTCCCAATATACTTGGAGAGCTTCTTGTAGTCATGGGCTTTTATCATCTCTGAAAAAGAACAAGAAATGTTAGATACAGGGGGTTTTAGCATCTAATTACATGGTTCTTTCATGTCAAAACAGTGGCAGAGGAAGGTTTGTAAAATCCTGATAACAATAACCCAGCAAACAATGCTTTCATCCTTGATTATGTATATGATTTTTTTTCCCAAAAGCTGGTGTAACCCCTTTATAAATTCATACCTTGCTGGTGTTTGACATTTAGAGTCCTGTCACATATTGCAACAAGGGTGCATTCAGCCAACAGAGAAGTTTCCATTTTGAAATTCTATCTTATTCCTATGGACCACCCTAATATACATATATAATTTTTTGATAATTCTCTACAGTTCCCATGCCAGCAAAAACGTGCTAAACATAGACAAAGAATGGCTTCATTTGCTCACATTCACTTTCTGTCATATACAACATACCAAATCCAGTCTACTATCCACAACCAAGCCCCACAGATCTTTCCATAATTCCTTATTTGTACTGTATGGGGAGGGAGCTTTACACTAATGGAGCCCGCTCTATTGAACATTATCATACAACTTCTTAAATCTACGTATGCTGTTTCCATCAACCATGTCTTTTGTCTTTTCATTCCATTCATCCACCACTCGTATACTATAAAAGTAATTCCTCACGTCTTTTTTCACAAGTATCTTGCTTAATTTCATGTTATGTCCTCTGACTGCTCTATCTCTACATCTCTTGAAGAAATGTTCACTATGTCATTGATCATATTTTCAAAACTTACGGAAGTTATCAGATCACTGTTTATTTTATTTTCCTCTGAGGTGGGAAACTTTAAAGCCTCTTGCATTTCCCTGTAACGCAGCTGTCTTATTCAGGTACCCTTTTTGTTGCACTCCCTGGACCTTCTCAAATAGCTCTTTATGCTTCTTGAGGTGTAGTGACAAAACTTGAGAAGCATATTCTAGTTTTGGCCTCTTTTATGATCTAAGCAGCTTCCTAAATAATTCATTATCCATGAATATGAATGCAACCCTAATATTTGCTAACAAACAGTTCATCTACCAAGCTATCTATGTATATCTCAGACACCTGTTCCCAACTGGAACTCCCTCAAGGGGACTGACACAGCAATAGTGTCTCCATAATTAATGAACTCCAGTGCAGCTTCTTAACCTTAAGTGCCATACCCTTAACAGGCCTCTGGCAGATGGCAACTCTAGTGCAGTGTTTGCAGAGGCTCCAACCTAATGTTCCTTCTGACTACTTCTACTTCTGCTTAATACTTCCACCTACTACTTCCATCTAATGGTTCTATCTAATGCTCCTCCCTAATGTTCCTACCTACTACTTTTATCTACTTCTAACATTTTGCCAAAAGGCAAGGGTAGTGCTTAGTGATCACCACAGGAAAATCTAGATTACAAAAAATGAGTTGTATGAATTAAAGGTTGTCAAGTGTTATATGGATAGAATGCCAGCAGTCCACATGTCAGTGAGACAAAAATAAAATATAACTACCTGGGCAGAGGAACACAACTTGAAAACCACTTAAGTGCCGGCTCACTATGTAGCCGTCACTAACCCTACAGATACCCAGGAGGGTGGTACCAGTAACATATAGCTGGTCTCCCAACCATTATTCCAAAGTGGGATTCTGGCAACAAGTTAGAAATAATGTTGACTTCCAAGTTTTTCTCAAACACAGTCTCCTGCTAGATGATAGTCATATCATGGACTTCTTTTGCTGTGACCCATCCTCATTATTTTACAACTGGTAGGGTTAAACTTCATCAACCATGTATCGACTCTGGCATTCATCAAGATCCCCTTGTAAACTGACAAAATTCCTTTAAGCTTTTCATTTCCTGCATGACAAGTGCATCATCTTCAAACATATTCAGGTAGAAAGCCACACCCTCAGGCAAGTCATTTACATAGATCATGGAGAGTAATGGTGACTTTTACCCATCTTAAGAAGGCTCCTCTGACATGCATCTTCTGTTCCCTTCTACTCAGGTAATCTTCTATCCATTCAAGAGTCTCATCCTTATTTCTCCCTGGCGATCTAGCTTCCTAATAAGCCTCCTATGTGGTACAGTGTCAAATGCTTTCTGGTAGTCCAGATATAAACAATTGATCCAATCTTCCCTTTTGTTCAAGACAGCTCACTCTCTCATAGAAATCCAAGAGGTTTGTTTCACATGTTCTCCTTTCCCCAGAAATTTGCAAGCTCTCACTTAGATAATTTCTCCTCTGTAGAAAATGGCATATAAGGGAAAAAGTGCTTTGCATTATGGAACTTCATGATATGGATACTTTTTCAAGAATACAACATTTTCATAATGTGAGAGTCCTAAGTAGATATTTTCATACTTGATTGTTGTTTGCTCTGTTAGCAAGGTAGTGCTAGTAATAGATGAAGAAATGTCCTTATTAGCTAATACCCACTCTAGCTATCGTGTAGAGTCTCAGCAAAAAAAAAAATGTGATAATTACTCTTCAAAGAAAATACTTTCACGCATCAGGCTTCACTTGCAGAACAAATCCTACTTCTCATTTATGGTGGTGATATTGTATGTCAGTCAGTTTGGTTCAGTCTTTGCAGTAGACTTTACATAATTTGGTGCCACACTTCCCCCGTGTTACTGAGAGTGGAGGAATGCAACGTTTGCTTGCTGCCCTTGTGTTTAATAATATTTTTGCTGTCTCTGTTCTGGGCGATAATTGTTTGGAAGCAGGAAAATGTACCTACAATCAATATTTTGAGATGTATAGGTAGAGTAAGGTCTACCATTTGGACACTAGTTCCTTCCTCCCAAGGACTTCCTCTACATTCCCTCTCCGAAAATCTAGGTCTGGTCAATTTAGGAGGACTAGTAAGGAGCCTCATAATCTAATGAAACATGAGATGTTGGAAAAGCTATCCCTTGCAACAGTTCACCTAAAAAAGTCTTCCAAAATACTTGCATGGGTGTCAGAGAAAACAATGCTCGCAGGAGCACTTGAAGATGCCATCACACTGTGCCGCCAAGAAACCTCTTCTCACACATTAGATGCATACGGAATGCTTTGTTTCTGTCCATAAAAATGAAGGCTGGACAGTTTTACAGTAGTGTAAAGTGATGTGGAGTGATTAAAGTTCATTTAAGTACATGACAACAAGGCATGGAAGGGAAAGATGGCATGTAATGTCAACCACTACTTGCCTCATTACACATTAATAACAGCAGAGCATCCTGATTCTGTGACAGTGTATGGGCTGGAAATCTTCCCCTCTTGGATTACTTTCCAGAAGAAACCAAGAAAGGAGCCAAATGAAGATCTTCCATCCTCTAAGGCTCAATCATCTGTTCTAGGCACTACCTTGCTCATGCAAGAAATAGCGAAAATGTATTATCCAAATGGTTAACGAAACACCTTAGCCATATTCAAGGAAAAATCTCTCCATCCCATGTTATAAACACCTTAGACTTTGTAAACAATGCTAGGAACATTAATTTGCCTGAACATAAACTCGTTAGTTTTGATGTTAATTCCCTATTCTCTAAGGTTCCCACAGAAGAAAACACCACTTACATAAGGAGGAAGTTATCCAATCTCAGTCTTAGCTTACACATACCAGAAAAGCTTTCATTGTCTTAATAGAACTTTGTGTTTCCAATAATGTTTTCCAAGATGCTGAAGGTAATTCTTATAGACAGAAATTTGGTCCAGTCATGAGAAATACCCTTGGTCCCATTCTCAGTAACTTATTCATGGAATATCTTGAGACTGAGATTCTAACTTCAATCAGTAACCATCCAAGTATCTGGCTTACACATGCCGACGATGTGTGGTCCTTACGGCCATCTACCCAAGACTGTGATGTTTTCTTTAATGAATTAAACAATATTCACCCCACTATCAAGTTCAAGAATGAATGTGACAAAAATGCAAAGTGCAGTTTCTTGATGTGTTGATAACTAGGGAATCTGATCACTTATCCTTTAAGATCTACAGGAAGCTTACCAGTGCTGAGAGATATTTTCTTTTTTTTCAGTACATGATCCTTCTGTAAAAATGTCTTTAGTTATGTCCATGTTTTTAAGAGCATTAAGGATATGTGATCCCACAAGTCTGGATGATGAAAGTATCTTTAGACAGTTACTATACCTAAGTGGTTTGTGAACATGGCTTACTGAAAGCCAGGAAGACATTTTACGCATCTAGTAATAAAATGTAGAAAAGGATGAGAGATCTATATATCTGGTGTTGCTCTATTCTCCCAACTTAGCTAATGTAAGAGAGGCACTAAATAACAGTGCTTTAAATGTTGCCTTCCAATACGATAACACTATCAGTAAGACCTTACTTAAAAAAAGGTCAAATTATCAAAATACTGGGAGTGTTCATGCCTTCAAATGGAAGGCATATAAAGATGTGTACATTGGCCAGACAGGTAAAACAGTAACTGAGAGATGCTATTGGCATAGTCATTCAGTTCGCAAAGGTGACCACAGGAATGCTGTAACTAAGCATTGGCAAGAAATAGATCATGCTGTAGACCTTAACAGTCACACTGTACCCCTCATCTGATTATGCTACCCGTAACATCATTGAATCTGTCTTAATTGCTAATAACATGAACTTTAATTTGTCCCCAGGTAACTTTAAAGCACATCCTATTATCAACCAATTCATTATGAAAGAATTATGAAGACATGATAACATAAGAAGAGTAGCTGAACATACATCTTGCAACTCAGAATAACCTCACCCACACAAACCCCCTTGACCACAAGGCACCCCCCACTTTCCCTTTAATGGTCAGTCCAGTGTATACCTTGGCACGGCGGCAAAAGGATGGACAAGCCTGTAAAATTTTTTAAAACTGTTTGCACCTGATTAGGGGGATTGTCTCCATGAAACATGTAGTGCAATATGTACTGAAAAAAATACACGTTAAATAAAATTATCTGAACTCCCATAAAACTGCGATTTCACTGCTGAAAGCAGTGAGAAGTTTTTATCAAGGGTGTAAGGCATGTGTATGAGTAGGTAGAGAGGAGAATGACTGGTTCCCAGTGAAGGCCAGTCTGCAGCTGGGGTGTGTGATGTCCTCATCATTGTTTGATTTGTTTATGGATGGGGTGGTTAGGGAGGTAAATGCAAGAGTTTTGAAGAGAAGGGTGAGTATGCAGTCTGTTGGGGATGAAAGGGTTTGGGAAGTGAGTCAATTGTTCTTCATCGATGATACAGCCCTGGTGGCTGATCTGAGTGAGAAACTGCAGAAGTTGGTGACTGAGTTTGGAAAAGTGTTTGAAAGGAGAAAGTTGAGAGTAAATCTGATTATGAACAAAGTTATTAGGTTCAGCAGGGTTGAGGGAAAAGTTAGGTGGGATGTAAATTTGAGTGCAGAAAAATTGAAGGAAGTTAAGTGTTTTAGATATGTGGGAGTGGACCTGACAGCAAATGGAACCATGGAAGTGGAAGTGAGTCATAGGGTGGGGGAGGGGAAGAAGGTTCTGGGAGAGATGAAAAATGTTAGGAAAGAGAGAATGTTATCTCAGAGGAAAAATGGGTATGTTTGAAGAAATAGTAGTTCCAACATTATCATAAGGTTGCGAGGCATGGGCTATAAATAGGGTTGTACGGAGGAGGGTGGATGTGTTGGAAATAAAATGTTTGAGAACAATATGTGGTGTGAGGAGGTTTGATTGAGTGAGTAATGAAAGGATAAGAGAAATGAGTTGAAATAAAAAGAGTGTGGATGAGAGAGAGAAGAAGATGGTGTGATGAACTCAGAGCTGCCAACCTTGTCAAACAAAAAAGGGAACACTTGGCAAAAATAAGAAACTTTGGAAAAAAAATGCAAAACGAAACTTACAACCATGCACAATACAGTTTGTGCTTTTAATACAGGGAATTGTGATGTCCAGTGCTCAAGCTGTTATCTCCATTCATATTTCTACATGTCGATAGTCCACATTTGTTAACTTTGAAAATAACAAAGTATCTAGTCAGTAGTGTTTCATTTTCGGCCCTCGAACTAAGTCAATAAAGGTTCTAATGTTTGTTTGTCCGTACATATTCAGTCCTGGCTAAAGAGCTTTTTGTCATAAGCAGTGGTTGCCTGTTTGCACTTCTCCAAAAGTCTTTCACTGAACTTCATTTGATGACAACTTTTTTTTAGCATAGCTAAGAAATTGGGTGTCCTGTTTAGATGTCATAACTTTTTCTCTTCTGAACAGTTATTGCGTTTATACAAGGGGCTGATTTGTCCTTGTAAGGAGTACTGCTCTCACATTTGGGGTGGTTCTAACTCTGTTTCCTTACTTGACAGAGTCGAGTCAAAAGTGGTCCGACTTATAAACTTCCAAACTTGACTCCCCTTGCCCTACACCGCAATGTTGGTTCACTTTCCCTCTTCTATATGTATTACTTTGGTTTTCGCTCCCGAGAGCTGGCTGCTTGTGTGCCCCCACCACTAGCTAGACCATGCAATACTCAGCAAGCTGCTGCATCACATGATTAT
>JAYMFT010294713.1:0-10320 GCA_038088735.1 Panulirus argus | reverse complement strand
TTTAAAGATATGGGAGTTGAGGAGGGATTCAAAGACTTTGGAAATGGTAGATGTCAAAGCAACAGGACGATAGTTAGGGGGTTCAGAACGGTCACCCTTCTTAGGGACGGGATGTATCAAAGTATGTTTCCAAGGAGAAGGAAAAATTTTGGCTTTTAAACTGACACGGAACAGACGAGCAAGCACAGGTGCAAGTTCAGAGGCACACTCTTTCAGTACACGGGGTTGGATGTCATCATCAGGACCACAACCTTCGCTTGTGTCCAGAGAAAGAAGCGCTTTCCGGACATTCCGGATACCCCCACCTACCCTTTCTACTACACCTGTACTTGATGGGTGGTCAGGGGTGAGGGTCGTTGCGCCACATCCATTGTCGCTCAGCCAAGCGTGTCTCAGCTCGGCGCTAACGCCTTCCCAGTCATCGTTGGTGACCACCTGTTGAGACGTCCCTTAAACACGAGCTGCCTGCTTCACAACACCAGGTGTTACCTCTTCCACATATATATGAGGGATCCCTTGATTTACGCTCGCGATGTGTTCCTGAACACCACAATGATAATCATAAGAGCACAAAGGAATATGTTTGTTTCCCATCTGCTGGAGGTGTGGTCCTTGCCTCAAACACGTCATGTGTCCCTGAGGTGTGGTCCTTGCCTCAGACAGGTCATGTGTTCCTCTGGATGCTCCACGTTCCCCGTCCAGTCTCTTCCCACCACCGCAGTATCATCTGTCCACACATACCCGGCCCGACCAGTAGGGCCCAAGAGCACATAGACGACGCTGGCGCATCCTTCACTCCAGATGGAAGGGTCAGACTCCAGTGGCCCTCGGGAGCCTGTGAACGCCGTGTCCTCCCGTCTACCCTCTGGCAGCGATAAGTAATGATGCCTTAACTTCAGGTCAACCTTAACTTTAGGTCAAGGCTCGAGAAGTTATCTATCTACTCCTCCGCAGCTGTTGTTAATGTTGGGTATAAGGCAGCTGTCATCTGCCGTTGGATTTTTAACTGTCTGAGATCTGAGGACAACATGTATGATCCGTCTTTGTCATTCGCCGGTAGTAATGGCGCGTTATGTGCACAGCGCAAGGGCTGGACAGCTCCTCACGCCACTGAGCTGTATACTGTCTGTCTCTTTATCTGTTTGTGGTACTCAGCTGGTATCTGGTAAGGACGCCAGTGGCAAGATGGTCCGTATGGAATAGAAATATGGTTATGGTAACGGGTCCATCTGCAAGTCAAAATGTTTGAGAATATATCTTTACTAATGATCCTGCCACTCACTTCTGCCTCGTTTACTTAACAGGGTCAGATGTTATCTATGTGTTGAATACGATCATCTGAACTCATGCTGACGATAACTTATGTATTTAAACCAGATTCTCTTTCACTCGATAGTTGTTCGGCCGTTTCCAGTGGAGCTACCACTCCCACTCGTCCGGTAGTCGTAAACTCTACGGTAATTGGATCCTCATTTAAGTAGTAGTCTGTCGTCACTGGATCCCCACTTACGTAGGTAACACGGGACCAGCCTTGTCCTCGAAGTAAACAGTCTGTTCTCTTGTTCCTGGACTCCCGCCATTCCCTACTATCCTCTACAAACCTGCCCTTCTCCCATACTATCGATCGCACCTTTAGCATTCGTTCCCCATCTCCTGTTTCGTCTCCAGCGGCGGGCTCCCTCCTGTATTACAGTTGGGACAACATAGCTACGCCCGTACTTTCTTCCGTGATGTGTCCGAATTTACGACAAGTTTAAAAACCCACTTGCTTCTGATTTTCCAGTCGTAATGGCTTTGTTCTGAGGGCATGTTCGCGGGCAATGCCACCTGTCCTGCCGTACGTGTGTGTTGATCCAGCCTCTGGGTCGACATGATATCCAGTCGCACTTCTCACGGGTAATTTATCCCTGCTTATACTCACTCAGTTCATCTTCTGGTCACTGTCTTCATATCATGACTCCTGGCCACTCGCGACTGTACTTGGCGTCTGTGTTGGTGACTGGCGCGCCTCCTGCGCCCATGGTTCTTGCCCTTTCCACCCAGCACCGTGACTACGGACCCTAGTCTTTTCGACGGTCCGTCCCTCCTTGACTCCTACAGTCCACCAAGTGGTAGCTCTTGCCTGCTTACCGCCTGGTCTTGCCTTGGCAACCTTCGCTACGTGAGTATTGTCACCCCGTGAGAGGCAGTCCCTCGCGAAGTTATTTACTCCCTCAGTTGACACACCGGACCTCTCTCCTCACCTGTCAACCCTGGGACTATTGAACGTTCGGGAGGAGGAGGTGGAACACTATAAGTAAGGGACTCCTCCAGGTAGTTCCTCGCTACACGATTTCCTCCACAACTGAAAGATCTTGTGCCCCTGTTTCCAAGTGGTTTAAGGTTCCTCTTTCCCATGGTTTGTTTTCCCACATACGTCACATCCGGGTGACGGCCCCCTGCTTGGTCTCTCTCACCATTAACGTCACATCCAGGTGACGGTGTCCTAGCCTCTCCGCGGATTCTGAGGGATGACACCCGATCATTCTAACCTGTTGGTCTGGGCTCAAGACTCTAGGGCCTGTGTGCCTCGTGTTCGGATGGTGTTTTGAGACATCCTCAAATATTTTTCCTCTAATCTCTTATCCTCTGACTTTCATACGACGGGAAAGACCAGACTGATGGCCCGCTGTTCTCCGACCTCCTCAACCTCATGAGTCAAGTTTATCTGAGGCGTAAGATGAGGACTGTCTTATTTTCTCTGCAAAAGACGTTGCTGAATCTCTTCCCCTTTACATCTGCTCCAGTCAAAAAAGAATTCTGGAAACTCTTACGAGGATGTTTATACACCGATCAAAGAGTCTCTGGACGACCCTAGTCTGCACTCCCAGACCAATGTCTTCAGCACCACATCTGACCATATGGTTCCCTCGTAATCCTCAAGGCGTCCTCTGTGTTTGTCCCAGTACTTCTAAGTGAGTTCGATGTTATCTGTTTTCAGGTAAAATCCCAAATTTTCCTTCTTAAAATCAGTCCAACTTTGTTTCGCTTGCTCATTGCGCGAACACAAGTTTTGCGGCGTCTGGACTATACACAGCTGCAGAATGTATTCTTCAGCTAATGGAGTATACGTCACCAGCTGAGTAAGTATACCTCACCAGCTAACGACGTATTCCTGCCAGCTGACAGAATATACGTCACCAGTTAATAGGGCATACGTCATCAGTTAACAGAGTATACGTCATGAGCTGAGAGTATACCTATTCAGCTAAATGAGTGTACATCACCAGCAGAGGAAGTATACATCACCAGCTAAGGAAGTATACATCACCAGCTACGGAAGTATACATAGTCAGCTGAGAGTATGCCTATTCAGCTAAATCAGTACACAGCACCAGCTACGGGAGTATACATCACCAGTCAAAGGGGGGGTACATCACCAGCTAAGGGAGTATACATCACCAGCTGCAGGTTTACTGGAGTATGGTAAATGTCAAAGTTGACATCAGTCATCATGTGAACAGTTCGATGCATCAGCAAACATCCTGCTCGACTTTACCGTCACTTTAAAACACTTGCAACCTCGCGAACACAAGGCACATTATTACAGTGATTACTGTCTCCTCAACGACTCTCTGACAACTTCACGCACAGATGATTGTGACGCACAAACTTCCACAAAGCTAACTGCCACTCGTTGTAACAATGGCAGGTCACGGGAGGTCGGCAGCAATTACTTCTGTTATTCACAACACGACGAATTATTAAACCCGCCTTGTACACCGGTGTCGTGCGGGCCGGGGATATCGCCTTTAGTGTAGGTATCTCGTACCGTCCCCACACACACACACACACACACACGGATGGACGGACGCCAGCCGCCCCTCACTCTCACCTGGACACGAGTGGACTCTCTCTCTCTCTCTCTCTCTCTCTCTCTCTCTCTCTCTCTCTCTCTCTCTCTCTCTCTCTCTCGTGGGATACCATCGTGGGAGGAACTCAAGTCTGCCACACACACACACATACATTTTCTCGACATAGTGCATGGCTTCCATAATCCACGTATGATTCACTCACCACGTACAAAACGGAATAGAATGAAAATCGCTGAAATGTAGAATTGACAGAGTGTGTGTGTTCAACACGTACCGCTACCTTAGGAGGGTCTACGTCTAACGTATCGTTTAAAGAAATAAAACAAGACTTTCCCCGCAAGATATTGATCCCTGAATTATGTTGATCCCTGTGTTATATTGATTCCTGTGTCATATTGATCCCTGTGTTATATTGATCACTGTAATATATTGATACCATTCCTATATTGATTCCTGTGATATATTGATCCCATTCCTATATTGATCCCTGTGATATATTGATCCCATTCCTATATTGATCCCTGTGATATATTGATCCCATTTCTTTATTGATTCCTGTAATATATTGATCCCTGTGATATATTGATCCCATTTCTTTATTGATTCCTGTAATATATTGATCCCGTTCCTATATTGATCACTCTAATATATTGATCCCATTCCTATGTTGATCCCTGTAATATATTGACCCCATTCCTATATTGATCCCTGTGATATATTGATCCCATTCCTATATTGATCCCTATATGAAATTGATCCCTGTATCATATTGATCCCATTGCTATATTGATCCCTGTATGATAGTGATCCTTGACTTATCCCCTCTTCCTTCAAGACGACCTCTTCTTCCAATCCAGGGTTCAACCGTTCCTGTTCTGAGGCCATTCAGGCAAGGAATAAAAAAAGGCTCTCCTTCCTCTGGCTCCCATTCAGCTTTCATCACTGCCCGTAATCGCTGCAAGCACGTTATCCGTGGGGCGAAGCTTTCCTTTATTCAAAAGAAGTGCGATAGCCTCTCCTCGTCATCTACGGATAGGTCTTTCTGGTCTTTAGCTAAAGGACATCTCTAACAACTTCACTTTTTCGTCCTGATGGTACTATAGCTGTCTCTCCCGTACACAAAGCATCTCTCTTTGGTTCCCGTTTCTCCTCTAACTCCACCTTGGATGACTCTAACATTCCTTCACCCCCTGATGCTCCTCTTACTAATCCTATGCCCCTTCCTGTAATCTCTTTACGAACTGTCCGAAAAGCTCTTCTCTCTCTGGACACGAGCAAGGCTTATGTTCCTAATAGCATCGACACCCAGGTACTGATAGGCTCGTCTGTTCCGTTTCTGTTTAAAAACCTGTGCTTTTCCTTCATCTTGGAAGCATGCGTTGATACATCCCATTCCTGAAAAGGGTGACCGTTCTGACCCCTCTAACTATCGTCCTATTGCTCTAACATCTACCATTTCCAAAGTCTTTGACTCCCTCCTCAACTCCCGCATCCTTAGACAATTTGAAATTCGGTCTTTTCTCTGATCACCAGTATGGCTTCCGTAAGGCGAGATCCACTAGTGACATTCTTTCCTATCTTACTAATGTCTGGTCATCCCTGAAAGATTTTGGAGAACCATATGTAGTTTCCCTTGACATATCCAAAGCTTTTGACAGAGTTTGGCATCGGGGTCTCATCTATAAGCCCCCCTCTTTTGGCTTTCCCCTCTCACTTTGCCCCCTCATATCTAGCTTCCTCTCTGGCCGATCTATCTCTGTGGATGTTGATGGATCACCCTTCCCCCTTTTCTCCAGCAACAGCGCTGTCCCTCAAGGTTCTGTCATGTCTCCTACACTTTTTTCCCCTCTTTATTAACGATTTTCTCTTCTGTTTTCACAAATAACCAAATGCACTCATAAGCTGATGACTCAACACTGCATTCCTCCACATTCTTCAATTCTGCTCCTTTCTCACTTGACCTACATCACGTAATGACGTAACTTCCTCAATAAACTGAAAATTGAACAGGATATCTCAGTGGGGTATACATAATGTGAGTAAGTTTAATGCCTCCAAGACCCAGTCTCTATCTATCTCTGTTAAAAATTCCTCACAACATTCCTGTATCCTTTAACGGTTCTGTAATTCCACCTTTTGATTCAATGAACATACTAGGTGTTTCTGTTACATCCACTCTTTCTTGGAAATCCCACATTACAGGTATAGCTAAGTCCTGTTTAGTTATTGAATCTCTTTTCTTTCGACCAGTTGCTCCGTTTATACAAAGGATTGATCCATCCCTGTATGGAGTACTGCACTCACATCTGGGGGTAGTTCTAGCTCTGCATTCTTACTTGATAGAGTTGAGTTGAAAGTGGTCCGACATATAAACTCTCCAAGGCTAACTTCAAAACCTGCGCCGCAACGTTGTTCACTTTGTCTCTTCTATAGGTATTACTCTGGCTTTTGCTCCAGAGAGCTGGCTGCTTGTGTGTCTCCACCACTAGCTAGATCATGCAACACTCGGCAAGCTGCTGCGTCACATGATTACTGTGTGGTCGTTGGCAACCCAAAGGTGGGTCGTTTTGATAACTGTTTTCTTTTCCTACACCTCGAAGCTTTGGAATTTTCTGCCCTCTCATTTCTTTCCCAGTAACTATGACGTGGCACATTTTACAAGACAGGTTTCACACTACCTCTAAAACATGTAAATACTTTCCCCTGTCTCTTCCTTTTCCCTTTCATTAGCCTCAATATATTTCAATTGGGGCCCGTCCCTGTTGTGGACTTTTGTTTGTGACTGGAACCTCTAACGTTAAAAAAAAAAAAAGATAAAATAAATAAATAAATGAACACGAACTTCTCGTATAGCAGCACAAGTAGTGTGCTGAAGAAGAACATCAATATATGAACTGAAGGAATAGGACAACGTCAAGCATGCTGAATGTAACCAATGGCTTAGAGACTTTATTTTTTACCGCCAATGGAAAGGATATTCTGGACGTCACTTTCTTTACCGATAAGGTGTGGTTTCATTCATCCGGTTACATCAGTACCCTAAACAGCCGTGTTTGGTCGGCGACCAATGCACATTAGATCAAGGAGACACCATTATATGATCAGAAGCTTGGTGTGTGGTGCCCCATATCACGATATCGGACAACCTGACCCATATTCTTTAGTGACACTATCAACTCGGAACTTTATTTTGAACTAATTGCTTATTCCTTTATTGGATATTCAAATGAGGATGAAAATGCTTGCGGCTACTTTCAACAGGAAGGTACTACTGCACATACAGTGCTTGGCTCCATGAATCTATTGCTCAATGTGTTCTGGTGCAGAATGATTTCAAAGAACATTTGGTCACCACGGTCGCCAGATCTTACACCCCCTGATTATTATCTGTGGGGTGCAATGAAAGTTGCAGGAACTGTCGGCTGAACAGGCAAGGAAACATCTCCAATAAACGTTATGAAAGATTTACAAGAAAGTTTTTGTTCATGACCTTCGAGAATTTTTTTTTTCTTAGACCATAACTCTGGTATTACAAAGAAATTCTTTGTTGTTGTTGGTAGTGGTGGTATTGGGAGGCAAAGTTTCAAACGGTTATGTTTCGGGATAACTTTTTCGGCTACACGTTCTTGGAAGGCCATCTCAGCGCTGTTAAGCAACTGTGAAGCGAATTCAGGAATTATTCCGATTTTGGAAGTTCGACAATATTCTTTTCCTCTTGTTTAACGTGGTCAAATAAAAGGCCTTTAACTTTTCTTTGAATTTTGAAATCAAACTTCGACTCAGTCTTTTATAGAACTGTGTAATAATTTACGGAACATTTGATTTTTTCTAAGTGGAGGTAAGTATGGACCTGGGTCACACACGAAGCAGTAACAACATCGAACTGTGTCGTAAGAAGTTGGGTGTCCCATATCAACTCGTTCAAAAGATTCCGTTGAATGGGACGGTCTACCATGCGGCTTCCTACAGGAATTTAGTGTTTATATCGCAGTTGATAGAGATGCTTTGTGGAAGATCTGAATAATATACGTTGTAGGAGGAAAGCTGACAGAAGCAGTAAGAAGTTTTCATCAAGGTTGCAAGGCTGTGCACGATTAGAAAGACATTAGAGTGAATGGTTCCAAGTGAAGGTTGGCTAGCGGCAGGTGTGTGTGATGTCACCATGGTTGTATAATTTGTTTATGGTTCGGGTGGTGAGGAAGGTAAATGCGAGAGTCTTGGAGAGAGGGCGAGTATGCAGTCTGTAGGAGATGAAAGGGCTTGGAAAGTCAATCAGTTGTTGTTTCCTAATGATCCAGCACTGGTGGAGGATTCGAATTAGAAACTGTAGAAGTTGGTGACTGAGTTTGGAAGTGTGTGAAAGGAGGAATTTGAGAATAAATGTGAGTTTAGTTGGGATGTAAGTGTGAATGGAGAAAAAATGGAGGAAGTGATGTGTTTTAGATACGTGGGAGTGGACATGGTAGCGAATGGAACCATGGAAGATGAAGCAAGCCATAAGGTTGGTTGAAGAGGAGGCAAAGGTTCTGAGAGAGATCGTTATCTGGGAGGGCAAAAATGGGTATGCTTGAAGGTATAATTGCCCCAGGATTATCATATGGATGCGAGGAATGGGCTATAGATACGATTGCGCGGAGGAGGGTGGATGTATTGGAAATGAAAAGTTTGAGGAAAATATGTGGTGCGAGATGGTTTGATCGAGTAAATAATGAAAGGGTAAGAGAGATGTGCGGTATCAAAAAGAGTGTGGTTGAGAGAGCAGAAGAGGATGTGCTGAAATGGTTTGGACATATGGAACGAATGAGTGAGAAAAGTTTGACAAAGGAGATATCTGTCAGAAGTGAGGGGAACAAGGAGAACGGAGAACAAATTGGAGGGGGAAGGATGGCGTGAAAAAGATTTTGAGCGATCGTAGCCTGAACATGCAGGAGGGTGAAAGGTGTGCACGGAATAGAGTGAATTGGAACGATGTGGTATACTCGGGTGGAGTTCTCTTCCATATACCGCAGCCTTATATTTATGCTAAACAACTGATATTGACATGAGTTGACCTTTATTCCTTAAAACTCACTTGAGCCTGACATGAGATTAACTGTTATATATATAATCACAACGTTAGATATAACCATTGTTAGATTTATAACGGCAACGTTAGACATATTACCACAATTTGTGACATATATCCACTATTTGATATAATCATTATGTTAGATACCACTATCACGTCAGATATAACCACTGTGTTGACTATAATTACTATGTTACATATAACCTGTTTGTACAAACTGATAATTCTATATACTGACTATGTTTAATGTTTTGATCTGAGAAGCTTTTTGCCTGAGATGATACAGTTAGTAATTGGTTTATGTTTGAGTTGATTCAGTCAATAACTGGGTTATGCTTGAGATGATATTTAATAACTGGTTTATGCTTGAGATAATACAATCAGTAACTGGGTATGCTTGATATGATTCAGTTATAACTGGGTTATGCTCGAGATGATACAGTTAATGACTGGTTTATGCTTGAGCTGTACAGTTAATAACTGGTTTATGCTTCCTGAGATGAAAGTTAATAACTGGTTAATGCATACTGAATTTTTTTTTTATTCTAAACATTTTGTTGACCATATGTAGACATGCAAATGATGTGATGTATTGTATAAGGACTGGTTCCCAAACTAAGCCATCCCGACAACCATTCATTACTGTGATGGAAATGAAGTGGAAGTAAGGCTGACGGTGCATGACGAGGTTATCTATATTCATAATCTTGTTTGCGGTAGTAACATTTTAGTAAAGTAGTAGGCACCTCTCCCTCCGGCTCAACTGCCGGTAGGAAAAAGAGCTGAGAAGAAGCACCATATGACGCGGAGAAAGTATACTGTCATGGGTTATTTTTCTTTCTGCGGGAAAGAAGGCAGGCCTTCCAGCCATAGCAGGGTAAGTCATCCGCCAGTGATGAAGGGAGGTCTACCATACATGCTGTGGGTGAGGGCAACCACGGGGTGGATACAAACCCATAGCTCACGTGAGGCCAAGAATAACGTCGCTCCTGTGCCAGCCAGCGCGCCCTGCCCCGCCCCGCCCCGTCCCGTTGTTGCCTCGCCATTACCTCACCAGACCCCACCCACCCCGACCCGGCTCCACCATAGCTCCCTCCTTGGCACGACACCCGCCAAATTCAAAGCAGATACGGAAGCTGTGGTGCCGGGTCCGGACATGCTGCACACAGACCAGGTCAGACTGTGACTATCACATCATACCCCGTCACCACCATAATAGTGACACTCATTACGTCATTAATTGGAGCTGGAAACTGTTATCGATAAAGGTCTGATTCAAGACCTCGCTAACAGAGTTACTAAGCGAGCGCCACGGCAATACTGCTGATCATTCCACCATATATTCATGAATAACTTGTGTGTGTGGGTATAGCAGATTATATATATATATATATATAT
>JAYMFT010294702.1:0-10320 GCA_038088735.1 Panulirus argus | reverse complement strand
ATGCCAGTCTCCCAAGCAAAGTCATACCCGATGATGATACGGGCAGCAATCACGTCCCTTTTCCATGACCCTTTCCCGTAGACATGCGAGAGGTCAGGGAGTTTACGGAGGGTATCGTACCAGGTGGGCGGGGAGTCCAGGGGGATGGCTGCTTCTCGAGCTTCCCTCTGCTTGCGGCGAATTTGGGTCCTGAGTTGGAGAAATGTTCGAGGAACAATGTAGTCAGGTGTGGTCTGTGTACATAAAAGTATGATAAGAAGACTGGGCCCCGTCCTCGAACTTATGTTAAAAACAAACAAAAACAAATCGGAGAGAGCCAGCTCCAACACCATTAAGCTAAGATTATAAACACAGTAATCACTTCAGACATCGGTAGGCACCAACGTACGAATGCAACATTAGTCTTGTTCTCAGTCCTGATCCGAGGATGAATGAGGCAAGAAATATCGCCAAGTTTGGTCAAGATTAAACAAATCTTAAGATATGTCTGATACATAAGCGTGACGTATGTTTAGAAGTCCCGTGAGACTTCATATTCAGACCCAGACACATGACTGGGAAAAAGAGTGAATAAAGGTTAACCAACATCCAGAATGGAGTAGTAAGGATAGTGATGTATAACTTATGTTGGTGTGGACGTTCATACTGACGCTGTGGTCAGCTCCAGCTTCCTACCCGAGATAAGGATCAATATACTGAGTAAATCACGCTGCGTTTGATTAGAGTCAGACGCGGTTTAGCTGACGTTCTCATCAGCAACTAAAGCTGATTAAACAAAGAGCATAGGAAAGAAAAAAAAAAAAAGAACCAGCAGGGAATGAATAGAATAAGAAAAGCCTGAGGCAAGTGGAACATCGGGAGACCACAATGAAATAAGACCATCTTGTGGCGGTACAAGAGAAGTTACTCCCCGGGATAATGTAAGGCTGGGGTAGCACTGGCCCTGCTGGGAAATGGTGGGGCCTAGCTGCGTGGGCGAGGGGTCCTGAGGTGGGAGGGAGTAGTATGTAGTGTTGAGTTGTGACGAGGTGGGAGTGACAGCCTTAGACAAGAGGGAGGAATCTTTACTGCTGCTCAGTGGCCAGGTAGGTGGGGTAGTGGCCTGGTGGGCCTGGGTAGTGGCGAGGTGGGCGGGGTGGAGGTGAGTAATCTTTAGGGCTGGATAGTGGCGGATGGGCAGTACCCACTGCCTTACACAGCATTGGTTATCAAAAGCCAGTGGCAATTCTTGGCTAGTGGTGGGTGATGTTCGATCCAACGTTGGCTAGTGACGGATAGCGTAGGTGGATACCTTAGGTGGGAGAGGTTGGTGTTTGGTGAGGCAAATGACCAATGGCGAGGCAGTTCTTCTTGCACCGTTCTGATGGTGGCTAGCCTCATAAGTTCCATTAGCATTAGATCAATATTGTTAGCAGGAATCTACGGATCTTCCTGTGATGAAATAACCAGTTCTAATCCCCTCTTCCCGCCCTCCCACCGCCACCAGTATCTTGTCACTCGTTATTTTCCTCCCACCTCTCCCCATCCGCCATTCATCACTTGTCACTCTCCCTTAGATACTCCCCACCCTCTGCTCGCTCCTCACGCGTCTCTCTTCGCCTATCACTTCTCACTTGGCAGTAAGAGTAAGTCTTGCACAATGATCCGTCCACCTAACTATGTACCCGACTGGTCTTCACCCTAGCTGACTATGACTGGGCCAGACGTCCTCTGCCTCTCTCATGACATCCTGAGGCTGAAACGATGTTGGGAAATTGGAAGTGTTGGTACGTTGGTGGCGGCTGGTAGCAGTGTTGTTACACTGATGGTGGCTGGTAACATTGTTGGTACGTTGGTGGTGGCTGAAGACATGGCTTCACCGCACAAGACTATAAAGCTTATCAACGTTCCTCATACCTCAGGTGATAGCCGGTCGTATTGTGAGAACCGGTGTCCGTGAAGCGTGTGGTCAGGACATCGACTGCAGCCGTTGGCATTACTCAGAATCGTCACTGGAGTGTATTATATGAGACTTGTTCCTGAAATATTATATTCTAGACTCATGGAAAATACACTTATTTCTAATGGATGAAATTACATATGTGCAAGAATATAACAGTCATGGTTGCTGGTGCTGCAGTTCCAGCCTGCAGAAGTGACCTTACCGTCGCTCTGCTGGACTGAAACTTTCTTCAACCAATTAAGATATGTAAAATCTAAGGCTACCGAGACGGGTAAACACTTACAAAATGTAAATATCAATTCTTTCTTTTAAGTCAAACTAATTCAACCATTCCAAACCACAGGACCGGGAGATACTGTACTATAAACTGGAATATGGCACGGTTAAAACTGGAATCTTAATGGAAGTGGAAAGATTGAATCTGGACGGAAGGAATGACATTATCTTCTGTGAAACGAGGACAAAGTTACTTATGTTGGAGCCATTTATAGTCACCCAACTGCTGCTCCTTATGGAACACATCATGGAACAACTTACGTGAATAAAGTAACTTATTTTCGTATAATGAAGGTTATGTTCATGCATAAATTGTGTCTCTGTACTATATTTACATTCGTAGACAAGTTACATGCTTATTCATAAAGCATATGTTTTTATACTAAATGATTCTTCATGCATAATGGGTATATTCGTACATAAACTCTATGTTACTACACAAAGTAATATCTTGAGGTTGGAAAAAATTGCTGAAAATACAAAATTTTTGTTCTGAACTTTTGAATTCGCCTCCATTCTCTGCATCGACAATGTATACAAGCTTACTTTTTGCTTTCATTAACATATGTCGTGCTTTAATGTTCGGATCGTGTTGCCCAATTATATTTCATCTAACAATATAAAACTAGTGTCTGTTCCAGATGTCATACCACTTCATCTACTTTAGAAGACTAAAATACACAGAGCTAAAGCACTCTGAGGGCACTCCCTTTACGGTGAAGACCTGCAGACCAGAGCGATCACTATCCCTAGTGACAAACAACATTTTCTGGTAGAAAACTGGCAAGTATAAGATCTGTGCCTGGCTACCGTCCACTAACCACACTGTCCACCAACTACACTGTTCACCGCCCTCATGCTGCACTGCACACCGTCAACTAGCTAAACTGCCAACCCTTACATCAGTATCATGTTCAATGTGACGTAGAACACTTGAACCAGTTACATCAAGACACCTTTATCTACTCATCGTGGGAAAACTCGTGTCTGCAGTGACTCACAAATATCAGGTTGCGAGTATTAGAAGAATATTGTCTGGAATCGAACATCCGAACACCTGATGAAATGACTGAATATGGTTCCTCCACATGAACTGGTATGACTCATGATATATCAATTACCCTGACATTGAAGCCCATAGTTAAGATACTTGGGGCCAAGAGAACTCTACATAACGACAGAGTATTACCGAGAACTTACCGGAAATAGTGACCAACATTAAAAGTTTTCTTCCTTTAGCGTTTTAGAGGAACCAGTTCCTTCTATTGTTTCGTTCTGATTCTAGTCCCCTGCGATAGTACGATGCTATTCAAGCCTCTCACTCCAATTTCTGCCTAAGTGTCGCCTGCCTCCATTTCGCCAACTTTATTTCACACTCTCTGGCACATTTCCTTTGTTCAAAAAGCAACATTTCTCCCGAATCTCCAGCCACATAGTTTACTTCCTCGTGTGATTACCTGAGACGCTCTCTCGCCGCCCTACGATATTCAGAGCTCCCTGACTTCTATGTTCTTATTACCCTGGGATCATTAACGTCTCTGTCCGCATTGACCGCTTCGTCTGGCAGCGACGGCGTAATTGGCTCACAGCCAAAGCTGGATGATCAATGTCACTACCTGCAAGATACGTTAAACTAATTAACAACAGAGTGGCAGTTCCCAGCACTCAGGGACAGGGCAGGAGCCCCACCAGCCAGTCAGGTGTAAACAAGCCAGTAAATGAAATCGAGACGCTAATCCCTTGGGATGGCTGCGTCTTGAGACAGTGCAAGTGGAAGATGACACTTCAGTGACTCCGTCTAGTCCACTTACCTCCGATTACTCTCGTTCACACTCGCATTCATCTTGACGTTTGTTTATGCTTCATTTCTCGAAAATTTATCTGGTTCTTTGTGTCGAAACTTTTTTTTATACAATACCACCAAGACTTTAGAAATCAATAAGTTGTTTCCTCGCAAGCTTGTAGCTATGCGGAAAAGACCGGTAAAGGATGATCATTTTGGTATTGCAAAATGATGGATAGCCATATGTGAAAGGCCATGGGAAGTGGCCATGCGATCACTAATGTGTGACATGTGTCACGGCCAGAAGTTGTGGCCTTGTTATGCTGGTGTGGCTATGTAGGGCTGGGCTTGGCGTTGTGGTGGCCACGTAGGGTTGGCCACAACGCTTCCTGCTCGAAGGATAAGAGGTGCTTGAGGGAAAAAGCGAGTTGAATAGCCATGTGATAGATTTTACGTGTAGAAAGAGAAGGAAACTGTCCGACAAGCTCTTTCATTCCGTCAACGTTGTGTTTGATACGATAGATACCCTAATGAACTGTACTGGTGGAGTGTCCTTGCGAGGTGCCTTGATGAGATGTGCTGGTGAAGTCTTGGTGAGATGCGAGGATAAAGTGTTCAAGTTAGGTTTCCTGTTGAGATATCCTGGTAAGGTATTTTGGTCGGGTGTCTAAGCAAGATTTCCTGGTGAATTATCGTGGTAAGGTTTATCAGTGATGTATCCAGGTGAGATGTCTTGGTTAAGTTTCATTGTTTCTAAGTAATGCTGTGAAGACCAATTAAGATGTTCTGGTGCGACGTACTAAAGAGGTATCCTGGTGAAGTCTCACTGTGTCCAAGTGATGCTGATAGGTGCTGGTAAGGTGCCTTGATGAGCTATACTGGCAAAATGACCTGGTAAAGTGTCCTGGTGAGGTCTGAGTATGTCTAAGAGATGCTGTAAGGTCCTGGAAAAGGGTTCTTGATGGGCTTTACTGGTGAGCTGTGCTGGTGAGGTCTTAAAGTGTCTAAATGATTCTGTAAAGTCTTGGTGCGGTGTCCTGATAAGCTGATGTAATTCACCACATACAACAGATATTAGAGTCGCCCTTCACATGGTAATTTCCCCTCCTCTATTTGCATAAGAACTTAACTTACAATGTAGTGCGTCCCACAATTCCGACACTTTTACCATTTAAATAGTATAATCTTATGCAGATGCTCTAGGGCAACAACTGTGATCCATTAACGCAAGCGCTCCAACCACGGTATTCAAATGTCATCTTATAATTGCATCAGTGAATCATGGAAATTAGTTCAGCGTGCACAAGGGACACGTGCAAGTGTACAGTGACAGAGTGTGTCAAGACCCTCGTAAGGATGGGGTCACTCGGAGATCAAGACAAGATTTGTAGGGGAAGGTGAAGGTGCGATTACAGTTCCCCAAATGAGCATTTTTGGATATGGATTTGTTTCAGTCATTTGCGAGGTACTAGGTACCTGACCCACTCCAGGGATTAAGGACCTCTGTTACAGAAGAGCTATAAACGGAAACAATGGAGGGTAAACAACAAAAGAACACTGGATCCTTTCAAGGGACTTCGTTGGTTATTCATACCAGGTCGGTATATCGATACAACTTTGCTTAAACAGACGTTTAGAACTGGGAGTAATATTTGGGTGAAGAGTTCCCAGGCGTGGAAGGAGCTAGATGGATCCCAGGCGGCATACCCAGCACTAAGTGACGCACAGGACCCCAGAGGGCAAACTCAGAACTGTGATGTATAAGATTACTGCTGGCATACCCAGCACTATGTGACAAACAGTATCCCAGGTGACAGCTCATCATTATGTGATACACGGGATTCCAGGTGGTATACTCAGCACTAGGTGACACACATGATCCTAGGTAACACAACCAGCTTCTGTGACAGAGAATCCCAGATGACACACCCAGGATTTCAGGTAACACACCCAGCACTATGTGACACACAGGGTCCCATGTTTTAGATCCAGTACTACCAAGGGTAAACAAAGGAGGATGAAACTACTGTTGGCTTGAGGAATATTTATCATGGGATTTTAGGTAAAAACATGAGAGAGAGAGAGAGAGAGAGAGAGAGAGAGAGAGAGAGAGAGAGAGAGAGAGAGAGAGTGTGTGTCATGAGGTTGTGAGGGACGCTGGAGGTTAATAGTAGATTATAGAGAGGAATATTGGGTTTAATGAATCAAGTAGCAGAAGGTTGGGGTGTTAGGGAAGGACGCAAGGGTAGGCACTATGCAAGATATTACTGCATACCAAACGCGTCGGAAATGTGTGTTTCTAAGAAAGTAAAGCAAGCCGTTTGCACCTTCATTCTCTTCATAATCTGGAAATTCCTCTCTCTTTCGGCATATTCTCTACCCATTAATGTTTACCTCTCATTCAGTCAATGAATTTGCTTTGTGTCTCATCATAATTCCCGCAATCCTGTTATCCATTATGTTATCATGACACGAAGCAAATACAACTTAATGATCCATAAAACTGAGGGATGTTCAAAGGGAAGCGAAGCAGCACATTTGGGGCGTTATAGTGGCTATGTACAGTCACCTACGATAACCTTGGCACACACACCTGAAGCCCCGAGGTCCTGACGCGCGTCTGGTCGAGGCCGAAACCAGCCCTCTGTCCCTGCCTTTCCAGACAAAAAGTAGTTCAGTTACAGCTTTGGTCACCTGAGTCCCAAGACTTCTGCCCGCGACTGTACATATCAGCATGTGTGTCCAGCTACAGGAGAGTGGGAGGGAGGGGACGACGACACACAGTCATTGTGCTCTGGCACTACATGACTGGGGTTCAAAGACTCGAATGATATATCCACAGCGTGTGAACATGTAGTGAAAGCTAAGTGTGCGAATCTCTGGGTTTATTTGGAGACGCTCTTGGGCCAGTCGACTCTACAGCACATACCACACACTAACACACAGATGCAGCTGTCTCTACCAAAACGCCATAGTGGGTCACAGTCATGTCTTCCCATCACTCCTGCTGTCATGATCACCAGCTTCACCCCAGCATCACCAGCAACTCCATCGTCATCATCGGGGTCATCAGAACTGTCGTCTCCTTTATATTCATGGTCACGGTACTAGCTACAATGGCTAAAGCTCACCGTCATCGTCATCATTATCATAAAAGTCACTCTCACCATCATTTTCATCATCCCTTTTATTATGTACATCATCATTATCGTCGATATCGTCATTACCGTCGCTGTTATCTTCACTATCCTCGACAGTTATGGTCATCGTAACTACCTGTATCATCACTGTAAGCCATCCTCACCACCCGCGTTAGTTATCGTCAGTCATTCAGTGACTTCTTCGTACCGGATTCGTAAGGTTCCTTCATGGTCATTCTTCCGTCAAATAAACATAAAAGAGTGGGACCCTCTTCCATGAAACAGTAATTGCTACAAACGCGTTCCGGGAAATGATAACATCACGACATGAAACAAATGAAATGAAATCATGGAAATTTGAGGAAAATAGAAATGAAAGTGAGCATCAAACTGAAGAACAAAAGGATCATAATATATTCAGTGTGGTCCTGAGAGAGATCAGAGAGAAACAACGGAGGGAGAGAAGGGGAGAAAAGAAAGAAAAGATAAGACACCGGAAGGGGAATATTGGGAAAGTTGTTGGAAATGAAGAAACTATTAATAACTTGAACGAAAGTGAAGAAATTGAGGAAAGCAGGAGAAACTGAAATTGAGAAATATTTGTTAAAGTTATCGATGGAAAGCAAAGAAAGTGAGGTCAGAGGAGGATAGTTTTACCTTCCGTAATGCACAAAGTGTCCGTGACCTGAGATATACTGGATCATGTCCTGGTAATGGAGCCATACGTCCTTGTTAACGGAGGCAGGAGCTGCGAGGTGCCAGAGTGTGGACTGCGTGGGCTTTGGGAACTAGTAAGCCTGGGAAATTGGCACTCAGTGGAGCCGGGGAAAGGGCAGGAGAGACAGGGAGACAGTATTAAAAGAAGCAAGGGGGTGGGAAGTGAAGAGGTATAAAAGAAAACCAGGTGTGGACAGAGGATACCAAGGGAGCTGCAATTGAATAGAGCCAGGGGTAGGAAGTGTGCTATTATCCTCTCTGTCCCTAGACCAATGTCTGGGGCTTCGTGCCACTCCCAGGATCTTCTTTATCACTAATACTGCGGAGAAACTGAAGGAATCATTCATTATATTTATTCCGTTTGTCTGCTTACGTGAATGTGAATATAAGTTCCTATTTGTACAGTACTGGAAAAGATTTTCACATTTCCATCGTCTAATACTTTCCAACCACCCACTACTCCTATACTAAAACAGTACTTCTTTACGTCCTTTTACACAGGTTTTTATTATTGCCTCTGGTTACCCTGGGACCGCATCTTGTGAGGAACTGTCCTCTGTCAACGTCGTCCACTGACTCGGGAACTTTAAGGTTATAATCAGGTCTGTTCGCTCCGCAATGGCGAAAATTTGTAGTCATCCTCTCATTGCAGTTCAGCTCTGAATTCAGGTACCATTTTAGTCGCTGTTCTCTGGACCCTTCTAGTTCGTTTCTTGTGCTTCTTTTCGTGCATTGACCAGACATGAAGAGTCGAAATCCCGTTTTGGTCAAATATATGCTGCAAATAGTTTATCAACCATCTGTTGCATCGTGATTCAGGACACTTTTTCTTAATGCGCACATGAACTATGCTGTCGTTTCCCCAAGGAGGAATTTTGGTCATCATTAAGAATCGGATGCTTCAGCTGCTACGTAACTGGATCCACTCTGTGTGGGGTAAACCTTATATCCTTATGTACACGGCGCGCTCAAGTAGGCTTCGGTCCTCTCTAACCACGACAGGAGTCCTTGTTGACCTTAAACTTTTCATCAATATTTCTCCGTCTCTTATGCCTTGTTACTTCAGTCCACAGCTACAGTGAACAGGAGAGATGTACTCTGAAGAACGGTGTCCTCAGATGCGCTGGTAACTCGTCTCGGGGCGCCAGCCATATCAAGTCGGCCAGGTTTCGCCTCCTGCGACCGCCGACTGTTTAAAGTGACAATGTAACATTATATCAACTTATTATTCCAGTCTTAATCTTCATATCTCGTAATTCCTTCTATATTAGATTATAATAATCACTTAAATTTCTTTCAATGTTGTTTAGTTTTAAAATTATTTATAGTTATTCTATAAGTCAAGAAACTTTCAGAAAATGGTTCATATATATCAGAGGGTCTTTTCTGGTTCACAAACGGGGATTTAATTGTGCTTCATATTTTCTTCCGTTAACAATATAAAAACTTTTATATGGCTCCCAAAAATAATTAGCTCCCTCGTAATGACTTTAGTTTCGAGGCTATAGAATTAATCCAACTGACCGAGTGATAAGATACTTCATACTCTTTAACGTTTTCAAAATTTCTTGTTCTCATGAATCCCGTCATGTTTGACCCAATAGCATAAGATATACTAAGTCTGGAAAAAGGGGTTTTGTATTGGGGAGTAAAGTGAATTCATTTGAATACATTAAGTGGGAAACAATAAAGTTTACGACAAAGGAAAATCTTAATTCATAAACATAAAATATTCTCAGAAAAAAGACTTTCGCTTTTTAACATGTTCCGCCAGCCAGGCTCGTGTTGTGGTATGGAAATGAGGGCAAAGGTGAGTTGTGAGTGACGTAGGTGAGGGAGGGCTGCTCTCTGTGTGAGGCCACCAGAACACGTGTATCAGACAAGGACTGTAGTAGGCCAGGGGTGACCAGATCAGGTGTATCAGACTGACTGGGTAATGGGATATGGTAAATGAGAGGCGTGGTAGTAAGAGGAGGATGTATGGGAGAGCCGAAGTGGGTGTGCTGAAATGGTATGGACATATGTAGAGGATGAATGAGGGCAGGATGACCGTGAGGGCATATAGATATGTCAGACGTGGAGGGAACAAGGAAAAGAGGGACACCAAGGAGATGAAAGGATGGGACTCAACATGCAGGAGGGAGTGAGACGTGCAAGGGAAAAAGCAAAGTGGGGGATGTGGTATGCAGATGGTGACATGCTAGCAAGCGAGTGAACCAAGGCGCCAAATGAAGCGGTATGAAGAAACCACGGAAAGGTCTGTGGGGCCTGGATGTGGATAGGCGGCTGTGGTTTTGGTGAATTACACGTAACAGCTGAACTGTAGATGTAAGCGAATAAAGCCGCTTCGTCTATTCTTGGCGCTACCTCGCTAACGCGGGATTTTTCTCCTTTTTTCACGTTAGCTGAGACGGTACAGGTAACTGAATGTCCTACAAAAGTCCATCTTATTAACGCTGCAA
>JAYMFT010294701.1:0-23834 GCA_038088735.1 Panulirus argus | reverse complement strand
CTCTCTCTCTCTCTCTCTCTCTCTCTCTCTCTCTCTCTCTCTCTCTCTCTCTCTCTCTCTCTCTCTCTCATAGAACTCTTAAGAGGTTTGTTACAAACGAACTCCTTTCCCTAAAAGGTGCTGTATCTCACTTAGGTAATTTCTCCTCTGTAGAAAGTCGTCCACTTACTTTCTAATGGTCTTTTCCAGAACGTTAAGAGACCACACTCGTTAATGAGACCGGTCTGTACTTCAACGCCCCTTCCTGGTCACTTTTCTTATAGATGGATATAACGTTTGCACTCTCCCATTCCCTGGGCAGCTTTGCCTATCTCCAGTGACATCATGTGGTGTCCCTAGCGTGTCCACACATATCCTTAGGACATGTGGTGAAATCAGTTCTTCACATATCCTTATAACAGTAATTACAGACACACATATACACATATATAAACTTAAACACACATTCCTGTTTATTCGATCGTAAAAAGTTTGTTTGTATGACATCTCGTTTTTATAGGTCCCGTCTGTCTCTATTGGCGTTTTCAGTGTTTTAGTTTCTGGCAGCAATTAGCTGTGTTAACCCATGGATTATTATACTTATCAGTAATGTTTTCCGTATTATTATTATTATTATTATTATTATTATTATTATTATTATTATTATTATTATTATTTTATCATTATTATTGTCATTAATATTATCATTGCTATACGAACGCATAAACACGCACACACATGTATAGGAAAATAGCTTCGTATTCGATTAGTTTGCGATGCCTCTTTGATTCCTGTCATTCCTGTCATAGGCTTCAGTAACGGACGATGGAAAGCTCCCACTGAGGATCAGGCCTATATGAATAAGTCATAGCAGCTTTGGCAAAAGAAAAAGCGAAAAAGAAAATAAGAATATTATTTTTTTTTGTCCTAGGTGATAGAAAACGTGTCGTTTTCCAAAGGAAAGGGGGTAGGTCATACATTTCTTTGTGTACTGTGATTACAAATATATTACGAGAAACAGGAGGACGAGAGAAAGCATGAATAAAGAAGGTGAGGGAAAAAAAGAAAGGATTTGGTGTATAGTGCATGTAGGAAAATATTAAGAATAGCCAATTGGCTAGTAAATGACAACACTAGCCAGTTGGCTTGAAGATCTTAGGACTATATACATATAGTGGTCTACTTAAGTTGGCTAGAAAATATAAAAACTAGCTGATTGACTAGTTATCACAATAGAATACTTTGAAGACTGTTTTTTTTTCATGACAAAAAGTCATGTAAAGTCTCAGCTGTTTTTGGTTATGAAACTTGGCTTTTAAGGGAGGGCAAACCTGAAACCCGTATAGGGTCCCACAGTTTAGGGAATAGGACCCCCCACCCCCCAGTTTTTGTAGTGCTTGTATTCCTTGAATGCAGTTGTGTCATTCGTATCAGCAACATTGTATTAAGATACTTTCATTGCAGTTTCGTGGAAAGGACAGAGTGAAGCTGAGATCGGACACTTCCGACTTTGCTCAGAGATCGTCTTAATCAGCCCTTTTTAAAAGGGCCAACACTTGTAGCCTTCTTACCCAGGTTCTCCTCTGAACCCAAGGACCAGAAACCCTGTGGCCATGATGCAGGCGAACCCGCCGTTAACTAGTCGAGAGAGAAAAATAAAACACACATGTTTGGTATCTTAAATTTATGATGGTTTAAACACCGAAGCCAATACAGTTCCAGGTAGATAATATGACAAACTAATCAGACTAAAAGTTCTTCTTTGGGCATCATATACCGTAACAGGGGAATGCAGATGGTTAGTATTATTCAACTGGGATCCAAAATGGAAAGGGATTGGTTGGCTTTTCTCTTTTTTCATCACGGTCAGTGTTGCGTTGGTTGGGAGGGTGGCTCCTCCCCCCCCCCCAGTGGGAAGTATGGGTAGATGCGACCATATCGTCCTTCCCTGCTGTAGATGCTGCCACCCTGAGATGGGGCGTCGGATGCAGCCGTCGAAGAAGGTCGATGCTCTTATGAAACGTCCGAAGTTCGCTGATCTTGCGGTGAAGCAGGTTGGAAGGAGGGAGGGAGGATTGAGTGTTTATCTATTGTCGTATTTATGCGAAGCTCATGGCCAAGGTCTGGCCCGAAATAGCTCTGGACCAAGGCCTGGCAGCCAACGGCCCTTATTCCAAGGCCTGGAGAAAAGGTCTGTCTTCTGGAAAACGGTGGGGGGGATTATAAGTAAAGTATTCGTCTTCGTTCGTTCGATACGAGGTAACAACGATGGTGAACCAGGTCTGGAAAAGTGCACCGGGAGGTGATTGGGCGGGCGGGGTTACTGAATGGACGGTAAGGTACACAGGAGATCACGACGGTGCAGAGGAGGCGCGGGAAGGTAAGTAGGTACACACGAGAGGTACAGGGAATGCGGCTTCTTGAAGCGCCGACAGCGAGTGGTAGTGAAGAAGACCCCTCGATGGTTTCTTTTTTACCTTCCTTTGCTTTCTCTAGATGTGTTGGTCAACGCTCACTCCGCGACGCAGCCGAGCGAAGTCCTCGAACACCAGGTCCTCACCCGATTCCGTCTTCCCTGAGCCTGTAGAGGTAGAAAAGGGAAACAGGGTCTTAACACATCATCATTATTCCTTTTGCAAAGACGATGTAAATATATTAACAGGGAGACCCTGAGAAGGTGAAACTAATTGGTTACTGTTAGAGGGAGATATTCATTACTTTATAGATCAAAATGAACTTAAGCGTTTCATGTTTCAGTTTCAGCTACAGCAGAAAGAAAGAAGAAAGAGACCTTTTTTTTAAAAGTAAGTCTGCTTGTTCCTTATTTTCTAATTATTTGTGAAAAGAAAAGCATTTAGGGTAATACAGCTTTTAGCCACCACTACCAACAAAGGAAGGTGTCAGCCTGCCACCATTGTCAACATGGGCAGGCCAATCAGCCACCAGTGCCAACATGAGAAAACCACCCAGTTACTAGTGGCAACAATGCGTAGGCCAGCCAGACACCACCAGTGGTAACATATACACACCAGGAACAGGGTGCATCAGCTTGAAGGGCAGGTCGGCCACAAGCTCCCCGCCAAGGGTGCCACAATTCAGGCGGACGCGGACGCTGTAGGAGACCACGATACCCAGGGCGTCGTTGGGGTCGGTACCTTCTTGAAGCAGCGTGGAGGAGGCCAAGTTAGCGTCGGTATCCTGCAGAAGGAGAGGGCGAGAGAAAGAAGGAAAATTGAATTAAGTCTTGTGTCAACGTTCGACAGACGATTACAGTTGTCCTTTGAAATGTTAATACTGTCATTTTCCTCATCGTCTTTCAAAACTGTGTTTCAATCCTCATTTTTTCGGGGTTCAGCTATGACACTGTACCACGAGTTACCAGCTTCTAAGAGGGATACTTGCTCCTTACCTTAATCTTGCCGTCGAGGGCGATGCCGAACTTGCTCTTGTTGGCCAAAAGTGGCGTGATGTAGAAGGTCTTCTGGAAGTGGCCCCCTGGCTGGATGGGACAACCCTCGTTCGATTCCAGCGACGCCACCTGCGGAAGTGGATGACGACGTGTTTAGATTTTTACGAGGCGTTTTGAATACTGGATGATGTTGGCACCTGAATATTTCCAGATTTTGTCTCCTCGCAACAGAGGTTTATCTACGAGACCTTGCTTTATATCATATTGTTTTATCATATTGACCGAATCGACCATCAATTATGGAGTTCATGAAGAGTTGATATCATAACAACAAATACTTGATATCTGGATGACTGCCATGTGTTGCAGATAAAGCAACCACGTCTATTCAGCAACGAAGTGTGGTCAGTGATAATTACCACGAGTCTGTGACACCACTTGGTGCTGTGAGGGGTAAATAAAGGTCGTCGTTGTTACCTCTCTGGTGATCTGGGCGTTGGTCATGGTGACTTCGACATGCTGAACGACGGCACACTTCATGCCCTTGACGGTTTTCCTGCTGCTGTTGCTGATGACCAGGCTCGGGGTGATCTGCTCCCCGTGGTAGTACACCTCCTTGCCCAGGGTCACCTCCATGTTCACCGTGCCCGAGGACATGGTGAACTTCTTGGAGACGAGGGTGCTGGGCTGGCGGTTGCTGCGGTCCAGAGGGTAGTACTGGACCTTCCTGACAGCGAGGGTCACGGAGTTCCGACGGTGGGGCTTCTCGTCGACGTTGTCGGCGACGTAGACCTTCAGTTCGTAGATGACTCCCAAGGGTTTGGCCTAGAGTAGGTTGAGACAGAGGGGGTTGAGAGTTTGCAGGTTCTCTCGTGAAAGAGAGAGAGAGAGAGAGAGAGAGGCTCATCTACGTGACTGAAATTAGAAACTGATCATATCGTCATGACTAACAGATGTCGCCAATAAAAAGTACAGTAATTTATCTTACTAACACCCTTTACCCTCAAGGATAAACGAGTTATCACTGATGATTTTCCCTTATCCTTACACTCACGGAGACGAAAATGACGTAAATTGTCCATTCAGGATTTTTTTTTTTTAAGTTTCTCATCTCAATTAGTTGCATATTTAAGACATATCGATAAAGTGCTGGGACTAAAGTTAGCTTTATGGGTTTGTCAGAGGGTTAGAGAGGAACCTCTACTAAAGAGAGGACTTTACTAAAGCAAGAGGCTTTATGAAGTTACTTTAATTAGCCCGTTGAACACGACGGTACGAGCCCTAGGTTTGATGGCCTGGCCTCTGAACTGACGTCTTTGAAGTTCAGGCCAAAGGCTAGGCCATCATAGTCGAGAGTCGCATCGAGTCGCATCGTCTTGATCAAAGGTTCCAAAGTTTGTAAAGTTACTCTCAAGTCAAATTCGTCATTTGTCACCTCGAACACATTCAAAGAAGAGTGGGTCATAGTCATTGCTGATTTCATGGTAGGCATTACTTTCATAGTGTTCGGCACTTCGTACATATCGCCCCCTCCCAGGAGGAACTAACTCCTGAGGAGAGCAGTCCTCCCGAAGGAACCATTAAGCACACGTCTTACCGTTTCTTCGGAGCCAGGGTGGAGCTGGACGGAGCAGGGGGCATTGTCAGGGATGATAATGGCGAAGGGGTAGGAGTTGTTTCCTAGCTTCTTGAGCAACCTCTCCTGCACCTCGGTCGTTTTCAACTTTTCCATGCTCGGGTAGATCTCTTGGCAGGCGAGCAGCATCTCCTTGCTGAAGTGCAGCCCCATGACTTCATCCTCCTCGCGGCCGAAACGGTACGTGACCGTAACCTGACGGGTAGGCAAGAGAAGTTAGTTAGTATGGTATATACGTTGACAGTTCTACGATCGCGTACGTACGAAAGCGCTTGTATTTTGTCGGAACAACTTAATTGTATTTGCCTGAGAGCTACTCTTCTCAGTGGAAACCTAAAAAGTTAAGAATGGAAAGGATAAATGATTGAAAGACACAACTGTGTATAAGTTGGCTTCGGCTCAAGGATGTAATATATGTGACATTCCAAGGTAAGCTGGGAAAAATCAGGAACCCCAGTCTTGTGAAAATAATTCCGAGTTATAAAGTAGAGAATGGTATATATTTGAGAATAATAGAAAAATAATACTTTCATAGATCTGTTCCTTTGAATACTTTAAAAAAGCTTGACTCGATTGGCATAACTGTATCCAAGGAAATTATTTCTACCTATCGTAGCATTCTTTTTTTTAGGGTGGGAAAAGCTTGTTTTAAATACTCACGGCGGCGTAGACCTTGCGGCCGCGGAGGTAGTCATTGTCAACAACTACGACGCCGTCGACAGGTTCAGTGGTGGTGGCATTGTTCACGAAGTCTCGGCGACCGAGGTATACTGTAATCTTGCCTGCAGGAGGAAGAGGAGCAGACGTGGGATTAATCTACGGGTTAATCATCAGGTTAGTCAGTCAGTCACATGGATATGAGAAATGCACAGCAAAGGATGCTCAGACACCTACGTTTATCATTGTGTTGAGTCACTGTTCGCTGATGAAAAATTGTGAGGACGAAATTCGATGATTATTCTCCGTTAACACCCGTGTAATAATCACTTACTGGATCTAATACTATACTATATGGAGGTAGCTTGGATGTTATATCACTGATTGTGGCACGATTTTCTTGTGTTTTGAGAGTTCGGTCACACTACTATACATCAGCTCAAACGCCCCACTCCAGATATTGCAATCGTTTGTAACGCATACATGTGATATACGTATGTTTTAACTTGAAATTTTTAACCCCGACAAAGCTTTGATTAACTTATTCACTAAAGGTCTAAAAAAAATGCACTAATGAATGATACACATTGAGAGTAAATATTCGTAATGTCACCGCGCTTTAGAGTATCCCGAGAAGCGAGTTTCTAACGGATATAATTTTTGAGCCTTAAGATTTTGGTGAAAAGCAAAGGCGTGTGTTCCTTGCTGCTGAAAATTTATTGCCCTGACACACGGAGACAATCCATGATATTATTAAGCATCTGATATATACAAATGAAAAGTACTACTGGTATTGATTTTTTAACGTTTATGCGATATTTTTAAGTTATATTTGTTCAAATAGCTGAATTGCAGTGTAATTTCATATGTGGTGCGAACCGTGTATCTATGTATGTGGTCATGCGAATTGTTGTGTAACTACCTTTTTACTCATGCCATTAAATATATTTATGCTTTTGGGAATGGTGGTGTAACTACACCCTTGGTCGTTTCATCTAACAACTGAAAGAAAATCCAGATTTCTGAATTTCATGTTCTTGGGTAGTTTTGTAGTGCAGAGACCTAAAAGTTCCCTTTGCTTTAAGTATAGAAGGATAGAACCGATCAAAACGGTTATATCTTAGTTATAGTTTGTGTGCTCAGAACGTTAATGTACGTTCCGTGGAGTGCAGTTTGAATCAACTTACCATTGGGAGCGGTTTTCTTGAAGACTTTCACGGCGTTCACCATCGATGAAAATTTGTGTTGCTATTTGGCTTGAGGAGAGTAAGTCACAAAAGCAGATGCTCTTGGGGCGAAAAGTGAAGGCGGTATTACTGGAAATTCGCGAAGTGGTGGCTATATACTCCGGGCATAATCCCATTTGGGCGAGAGCCCGTGTTTGTCGCTATTAGCACAAGCTTCTGCAGGCAGTAATAAGATCACACAAGCAAGTATTTCCTAGTGCGTCTTTGAAGCGTTATTCACCACGGGTACGGGCTAGCAAATGGTATTCTTACTAGGATTTTTTTTCTTTTTTCCTGTTGGGTTATTTTACGTTTGATATTTCTTCATGGTCGTTGAGAGACGTCATGGTTAGTTTATAGATATTTTAGATTTTTATTGATATCTTGGTATATACCAAAAAAATATAAGAGTATGAGAGTCATGCATCTATTATATGAATGAATTTTGTAGAACTGGGGGCGCCAATCCCTTATTTTTTTTTTTTTCCTGTGCAGTGAAAAGAGCTGACACTACCAAACTGACAATAATTTTTCTATCACAAGATCTTCAACGGTGAGTTTGACGATAACGTGTTTTTCTATCCCATGATCGTCATTGGTGAATTATTGTTAACTATTCAGTACTGGTATTGTCGATGCTTTTCACTGTGATACCTTCCTGATTTAACTATTAATTATCGCACGCCAAGCCGATCTAGCCAAACGTAACGTGAAAGTAACATTTATGACGACGGGACAAATTCAAATGCAAGTTTATCTATGACATATTCAACATCTTTACCTCAGTAAGAATCGCATGATTAATGTTTATACTATAGATATAATTACCATCAGTATAAAAGCAAACTTTCCAATAGTTGATGTGGTCATATTGTAACAGTATTTAACGAAGTACACCATTGAATATCAGCTTGGAAATTAATTGAATGTAGTTTTATAAACGATGCATTGAGATTATTGGAGCCTGGTATACGAGGGGTGATTTACAGCTAATGGTCTGAACCAAGGCATATTATAAAGTGGTCATGATGGATTTGAATGATTCCTGACACTCCTTCGGAGTGTTCGACTTGTCTTATATCTTGAAAGGAAGAACTCAGCATGAAGAGCCGGTTCAATGGGTGTTTACCTGGAACAGGGAATGTGTGTCAAGCCGAAGCAGGCGTTTTTGGCGCCTCTGTTCACTTGGGAAGCCATACTGAAAGGTTTCCGGACTACACCGGTGTGAATCTTTCGCGTCTTTGTTTATACTTGTGTGTGAAGGTAAGGAAATATGCCGCATTAGTAGCTGATATTTGTAAATGATGATAAGTATTTCCCGTACTGTTGGTTAATACTTGTGGACGTTCGGTAATTCTGCTGTATTTTTGGTTGATAAATGTGAATGTTGGCTAATTACCTCTTCTTTAGCAAGGTTGTTGATATACAGAATGATTTACCAGTAAGAGTAGTCGTAACACCATAGATACGTTTAAAAATAGACAAAATACTTCTCTTAAAGTCCACAACTGACATTATTTTTATCTACATCATTATCATTTTGCTAATGCTGACGTCGATTTAACCGGCCTTGGTTCTTAATGCGTTTGATATCCGATTTTCTTTTCTTTTTTGCTAATGGATATTTCATACCGTTTGGGATTAATGGCTTGGCTTTTAACCTAACCCTTAAGTGTCAGAGATCTTATTTGATTTTAAATTGTTGCAAGTTTTAATCGAACTTGTATACACCCTTAAGGCTCTATAACATTGGTTGCTGGCTGGACGCTCCCGAAGAGAACAAGAGAACCGTATTTACCAGATGACAGGTGTGTGGCGAAGCGTGTTTGTATGTGGTAGTCGTGGGTTAGTCTTTGGATTTGTGACAGGCCCAGGTGGACGGACGTATGACAGGGGCATGACATGTCTCGGTGTGACAGTCCTTTGTAGACGTATACAGGTGGGACGTGACATGAGAGGTCTTTTGGTGGACGTGTGTGTGTGTCAGCCTCTTGATGCAGGCAGCCTGACACGTCACAGGGGGGATTACCCCGCCCTGACCCCAATCTTTCGACTGCGTCACAATCCCGTTACCTATTGCCGTCTTCAAGTCGCTAGACGTCACATTATCTGTACCAGACAATCGCAAACTAACAATTCAATGCATGTGCAAGAAACAAGGGTGTCATATCAAACTAGCTTTATCTGTGGCAGTGGGAAGTCTCGTAAGAAAATTGTGGTCTGTTGTTGACAGTGTTACAGGGCAGCAGCAGCAGTAGCGGCAGCAGCAACAAGAGCAACAGCCGCAGCAGCAGCAGTAGTGCCGGTCCACCTGGGGCTTCAGTAAGCGGGCTTCAGTACCCCCCTGCCGGCCGCTGCTTAAGAGACCCCCCGTCCCACTCTCAGCCCCTCCCCCAACAGCAGCCGCGGAACCAACGATCGGTCATCTGGCGATCACCTCCTCCTTGAGGACACGCCACCACACCGTTCTCCCCGGAGTACCATGGATATCCCGCAGTTGGTCGCAGTACCCTGGGCAGACAATGATTACATTTGGATTAACATTACATAACATAGCCGCTTCACCGCGCGTGAGTGCTCAATAGCTAAACTCCAGGATGGTTGTGGCACTAGATCGGTCAAGGGAAGACGACCTTGTTGGAAGAACGGCTCTCCGTACAAGATATCAGATAAGATTGGCGGGAAAAAACCTTCAATGCTTCCCTTTACAGCTTTCTTTCGTAGGAAAAAAAAAATGGAGCCACAGAAATAGGAGGTGGGTGGGTACTTTCATATGACTTGTAATAAGTAATTGTACAGTCGCAGACAGATGAATGAATTAATAGAAGAAAAGAAAGGGCTTACACATCCTCCCACACGCACTTCATCCAACAGTTCGAGATTTAAGCTTTTGCACTAATTTCCTCACCGTCTTCTCTTGCTACCAGAGATCCCTCGTCCCGTGTTGCATTGCGGCACATACGAACTCGTATCCATTGTGAACATTATTGACCTCAGACTTTGCATCTGTATAAAGGCTCTTGAGCCTTTATACAGATGCCTTTATTGTTGTATGTATTTGTTCAGTATATTTCAATTCGACTGCAGTTTTTAAATATTTTGGATATTATTATTGTTAATGATAACAGTGATAATAATAATAATAATAATAATAATAATAATGGTAATGATTATTATTATTTTTACAAACATTATTATTATTCCTCATCCTACTCCTACTACTAATAATACTATTATTATTATTATTACTGTTATTAACCACCTCGCACAAGGGCATGATTTAGACGTTCAGAAAAATATGTACTGTTCTAATTACAATATACCTCACCAGTAGGGTGAAGTATACCTGTTTTAATTAATTACGTGTTAATAAATATATCTCAAAGGTCTCTGGAACCGTCGTTTAAAACATGATATCACATCAGCATTACTAGATAGTGCAGTAATATTTATTAGGCTGTAGATATATATGGAAAATGTTTTAGTGGAGCTCCTGAGTTCATTATATAACGGCCGATATTGGCTAAACACAAACGCTTGTAATCATTCCAGACTTATCTGTTATATCAGGTTGTGACAGGCTTCACTTGCATATAGATATTATTCTGATTTTTGTTTGACCATGCGGCGATATCTGTCAAGTTACCATATCATCTCTGTCTGTAGTAAAGAATAAGGTTCCTTATTCCTTTAAAAGTGCTTTGGGCTATTCTTTATTCCTTTATGAGTGCTTGAAATATTTAAACGGGTGAGCTGCTAGTATTTGAAAGTGTAATGGCGGCAACGTATGGCTTCTCCAAGTAGGTATGTGGTCTCCTGCGCCCGCCCTAGCATAGGCTTCCCTCCTGTATGTATGTGTGGGTGTTCATGATCTTTATGCATGTTGTATTTGATGTCTGTCGACATCAGAACCTGTAGCAATCACATTTAACTGCAATTACAACGAGTACTTCTCCGTGGTACATGACACAACTTACCCCATAAAATTCAGGTCAAGTGTTCCCATGTGGTAGCTTACCCTATTATAACTTCCTCACACTGGCTGGCTCCTTTGTTAGGATTTCCTATTTTTTTTATTATTTGTCATATAGTTCTATTATCCAAGATGATATCAATCTAATTTCATCAAGTTACTCCTATTTTTCCTTTACATTTTTATCTAATATGCTTTGTCATGTGTTTGTATTTTCGTATCAATTTTGTTATTGCAATCTGTGATACAATTTAGCTTTTAGTTTTTGAATCATAAGCGTACCTTGTGGCTTGTGAATTACATGGAACTATAACTAGCAAGCACTTTCCCGTGGATTTTAAACCCGTGTTTACCTCGAAAACCCCTCTTGAAAAGTTTGTGATTTTTACACAAATTATCCTCAAATTCATTTCTCTTAAGAACTTTTGTTTCCAGTTGAGATTGCAAGTTCTGGTTCTTAGCAGGATAGATTGAAATCTGGTTAAATAAGCTTCACAGTATACATTTAGTCAACCACTGCATCATTCTCTGTCAGTTACGTAATTTGAAAGTTCTTCGTCTTCACTTACTACCTACACACATTGCCGTTGATCTTTGTTTGCCTTCAGCACAGCACACCGTGTTCGATAATGTCAGCACATTGTCTTACTACAGATATCAACCTTGACCCACTTTAGTCACACATCGCTCTACAGGCCAGGGGGACCAAGGTCACGGAATCGGTTGGAGATGCGCGTGGTTAAGCACTTCGAACGAGTTTGCAAGTGTTAGCGAGTCGCTTGATGCAAGCATCCATGATTATAACAATAATGTCTAACATAAGAATATAGACAAACCTTACTTTATAATAGAGCCTGGTGTATTTTCTTGTTCTCGTTTGTTTCCAGGTTCTGTTTGGTAGCCAAATTTGGATGCAGCAAGGCTTTTACTCTAAACAATAAATATCAGTTATTTCTAAATTGTATAATGACAGTTATTTACTTTTACCTGATATCTTTGGAATGAAAGTCTCTCTGTCTAGTTTTGCGTTTTAAAAGCGTAACTAAAGGTAAATTCGTTAATTGATTGTAATAAACACCGAATAGAATGCCATAGTAAAAATCCAGGACAACACGGTTGTAAAATGAAAATCCTCTGTGTATTTCACAGTCAGTATAGGACGGAAACTTACGAAAACTCATCGTAAATCCATTTATGAAATGGGCGTGCGTGACCTTTTCCAAACAGGGCTTACCATCATCAGGGTCGCGAAGCCCCACAAAGGCCGGCCAGCAATGGCTCCGGGTGGGGACACGGGGGATCCTCGTACTATCTGACGCGCACAAAACCCCCGCGCTGGGTCTGTTGTCAGGCTAAGGCTTTGTCTCGGACGCCACTTAATTAATCATGGACTTTTTGTATGACTTGAGCCCTGCATGCAATTTGGGGTTTTTAAGCGTTACATCATAGTGCATACTGATTTAGTTATGTAGATGAATGAAAAGGATGTTCTTCATTTTAATGACCAAAAGTGTAATTTTAGGTTTTTCTAGACCGAAAGATATATTATCTGATTTAACGCAAAAGAAGAGCCGTTGGATTTCTTGGTTGTTGCAGAAGACCAACATTGTGCTTTATCCACAAAATATAGATGGACGCGCTTTGCTGAAAAGAGAGGGATTTCCTCACTCCTATCTTTTAGGCAGTCTTATTGTAAATCTCAGCTGCACCGAAAGGATTTTCGAGGTTGTTGACGTTAAGAGGGAAAACTTTACAGTTTTTTTACAAGTAGTGGAGAACTTAGCTGCTTTTTTCTTAAAGTTGTGGACACAGAGGATTGGTTGGTTCTTTCTGTTTTAAGCCTTGCGACAGCTAAGGTCACTGAGGCCGTCAGCTTGATTAGTAATTATCAGTGGAAAAAAAATCGGTTTCTCTCATACACATTTCATAACTAGATTTTCCCGTTAACGGTAGCTCTGCGTTTTGGTAAAACATCGCCGCCTGTGTACTATCGTAAGTGCTCTTTCTGTCTCTAAATAGTAAGTAGAAACATTATTGGCACTTCATATAGTTTTATGAATGTATCAAAGCAGAGAACGCCGCCATTTTAAATGTGCACTGTTTAAAAGTTTCAGTGTTGCATGTCGTCAGGCAGACTCTCGCCACTCTTTTGCCGTAGACAGGAGTTTGAGTAACGTAATAGACAACTGTCATCGTTGACTCGTGGGTGACACTAGTAATAAACACCGGCGTTGGCATTAGTTTCCATATGCACATTTTATAATCGTATTTAGATGGATTGACATATGATGCAGAGGCTTATTTTTTTTTTTATAATAGACATATTGTAGTCCATAGCTCTTACATTGTTATATGTATTTACAGTGGAGATTTCGTGTAAAATTGTATTGCTCTTGTTATATGTTTTCCTTTCTTAATATTTCGTCTTTCACTGTTGCTGAATTTTTTCACTTTACACATAAACAATACGTTTTTATCAGTATATGTGTGATAAAGAAAAACGAGGAATATTGTGGCCATGAATGCTGCTCTTTGTGTATGGTTATGAGCAGCATTTTCATTTCGTGCTGGGCATGTGCCCTTGTCGGTGCCGGACCACTGCCTTCTACATAGCGGTAGTGGATATTCCCAGCAGCTTACTCTTTGAGTATGGTTATGAGCAGCATTTTCATTTCGTGCTGGGCTTGTGCCCTTGCCGGTGCCGGACCACTGCCTTCTACATAGAGGTAGTGGATATTCCCAGTAGCTTAATAACTTCAAGGTACTGCTGGCGTAGGTGTATACATTGGCCGGCAGTGAATAGTTTTTATCATGAGATTTTTGCCACAAATAGCAACGGCAATATATTCCATAGGCAGAGAAGTTATAAGAAAGTATAGTTTGGTGCTTTACTGATGACACTCGAGTAAGGAAAATGATAGGATCAGATGACGGAAAAGAAATACAAAAAGACCTGGAGACACTGTAAATGCGCAGTGAACCTGGTAGAATTTAACAGATAATTCGTAGATCAACGACACATTAATGACACAATAAAGGCTCAACAGGGAAAGTTAAACAAATGTCAAAGATGTAGGAAATCATCATAAAAGAGAAGCTAGAAGATAGCCCACGATTATTGCCATTCACTTATCATTACATGCCGATTGGCTTTCATTAATTGGTCCACGATGATTGGCAGGCGGCAAGTGGTCGGTAGAAAGGGGATCACGACACTTGGTATGACGTAAGAACACAAGGATTAGTTGTGTAAGACGTAGGGGAAAACCTCTAACAGCCCCTCCGGCTTCTTTGGCCTCCTCGCAAATCTTTCTTATAAGTGGATCCCCTCGATATATAAAGCCTGTCTTGCCCATAGCCTGCTCATGTTGTCTCCGTTTTTCGTCGAACACACGTCATTTTTGCGCGACTTTTCCTCTTGCAGGATATAACGAACGAAATTTCGATGGTGAACGCAGTAAAAGTCTTCAAGAAAACTGCCCCTAATGGTACGTGGTTGGCATTCAGGATAACATTTCTCTGAGATTCAGTAGGTTGTTGTTGACCTGAGTGTGACTTTGAAGATCTTCAGGAGACCGAAGCTACTTGGTGGGCACTGGGGTAGTGTTTGAAGATCTTCAGGAGACCGAAGCTACTTGGTGGGCACTGGGGTAGTGATTCGATGACGAGGAATACGAAGGCTCGATCTCACGGGAATCTGTTTTTCCCCCGCAAATGTAATACAACAGAAAACTTCAAGCTTTTGTGACATTGACTCGACGGTGGATGTTGAAGTGTAGACTTTTGCAGATTCTGTCGAAACAGCTTCACTTCTGACACCTACTGTGGTCGCTCCCATGGATGTTTATGGTGTAAGGCACGAGGGCATCAGTACTATCTCTATGGTGATAATGAGGAGTGCCAGAAATACGACCTGGACCTTTTATACCTGCTGCTCCTTTTCCGTAAAGTGAAGAACCGTGTCCTCACAGGTTACAACGTATGAAACTCTCATGAAATTGAGACTTTTGAAGAGCTGATGAACGCTAGCTGAACAAAGCATACAGTAACCTTGATGCATGTGTGAAAGCCAACGTGAATCGCTGCGTTGTCGCTCCCAGATATTATGTTATATATCAACAATTTTTTGTGTAAATTCTCTCTTAAGGACTATATTGTTCACAAAAAATAAGCTTACGTTATATCATTATGTTTGAATTATTTTCATACTACGTATAACTTATGCTGACCGACCTTACGTATAAATTCAGACATTTGTGTATCATTCAGTTCATATAGGTGTAGCCAGCGGGAGTTAGTTTTTTTATAACTGCAATATAATCCTTCAGGTTCTGTTTCTGACAATGTCTCTATCCTTCTGCAGGGAAGATCACTGTCTACCTCGGCCGTCGGGACTTCGTGGACAACACCAGCACCACCGAGCCTGTCGATGGCGTTGTAGTGTGCGACAATGACTACCTCCGCGGCCGCAACGTCTACGCCACCGTCAGTACTCCGTCCTCCTCCTCCCTCCTCAGTAGCCATGCTGCGTCCCCAAATGTATTTCCTCAGCAGGACAAAAGATCTGAGCTAAGGTTCTTTGTAATGGTAGAGGCACCCAGAACTTAAAGATTATTCATATAGAGAAACTGACTATTTAATGTCTTCTCTTAGGTTTGAATTAGCCTTGCACTGTTTATGACTACCTAGATAAGTCTCTAGTGCCTGTAAACGATATACAGTTTCTCTACGTATTTATAACCCACCTACATGGGTTCTAGCTCATGTGGTTTCTGTGCATTGCTTGGTTTCCATGGAATCTACAGAGCCTCTCTCTGGTGTCCTGATAGTGTAGACTGGTACAAAGAGATAACAGGCTTCGTCTGGGCTTTGGAGACTTCAGCTGTTATGTTGATGTTTGGAATTAAGTTACTTAAAAAAGTAGTTCGTTGCTGACAGACCAGACTTTGCCATGTGTGTAATAAAATTTGGTCATGAAGCACCTCTGTGAAGATCATCAGTAAATTGCTGACTTGTCTAAATGGATGGTGTTCATTGTGGGTGAATACTAGGGTTTTTCTCTAACTGTAGCTCTCCCAGTCTCACATTATCAAGTAGAGAAATTATTTACCAATTTAAGACAAGAAACAGAACTCAAATGCTATATTGTTAAGATTTAAGTTATTTTGTTAATGATGCTGTTCCTATATATACAGTAGAAATGTACATGCCTAGTTTTAAGTAAGAATTCTGAATGAGTTTTTCCTATGGGTCTCTTCAGAAGACATATATGTTATCTTTTTGCCCCCTTCTGCGTCTCCGTCAGGTTACGGTCACGTACCGTTTTGGTCGCGAGGAGGATGAGGTCATGGGGCTGCACTTCAGTAAGGAGATGCAGCTGGCCACCCACCAGATTTACCCCAGTGTTGACCAGCTGGAACCAACTGGAGTGCAGGAAAGGCTCATCAAGAAGCTAGGGAGTAACGCCTGCCCCTTCTCGGTCACCCTCCCTGATAATGCCCCTGCCTCCGTCCAGCTCTCCTCGGGGATTGAGGAAACTGTAAGTGGCTTTAGATAACAAATGATTTTTTTTTTGGCTTAATACCCCAGAACTTTCTAACAGTTAGTGACAGAATTTAACTTATTTCTAATGACACAGAAGTGTCCAAAATACAACTGTTATGAGTTTGGTTAAAATGTTTGGTAATAGAGTTACTGTAGAAGAGACAGAAATATATTGCTCTTTAGATAATGGTTTCACACATGCTACTCAGGTAAAAAAATATATTGGATTGTAGCTAAAGATTAAATTGTGGCATGAGACATAATTTTAGAAACTACAAATTACATATTTTCAGTAGATAGTATATCCAACCATTATGTTCAGCTTTGAAATACTGATATATATTTCAGGGTTAAAGTTTTTGGGATGATGTATTATTGAAGTAAAACATTACCTAAAATTAACAGATAGTCTTGTTAGTATTAGATTTCTGACTTTAATTGTAAAAATGAGAAATTACTTAATTTAGGTAGATGCAGAATCCGTCTACTTAATGTCAAAATACTGCTTTACTTCTTTAAGAGCAAGCCACTTGGGGTGATCTACGAGCTACGGGTGTTTGTGGGTGATAACAGTGAGGAAAAGCCCCACCGTCGTAACTCTGTGACCCTGGCTGTCAGGAAGGTCCAGTACTGCCCCCTGGACCGCAACAAGCGGCAGCCTAGTACCCTGGTTAGCAAGGGCTTCACCTTATCCTCTGGCAAGCTGAACCTGGAGGTCACCTTGGACAAGGACATCTACTACCACGGGGAGCAGGTGCAGGCCAACTTGAACATCAAGAACTCCAGCAGGAAGACAGTGAAAAACATCAAGTGTGCCGTTGTGCAGCACGTGGAGGTCACCATGACCAACAACCACTTTAGCCGTGAGGTACCACACACACTTTTCACATCTGTTTATCTAATGTCAGTTCTTACGTGTTTCCTAACCTTTAAAAATGTCAGACGCATGTAAAGTTTATCACTTCTGTGTGACAGAGACTAAACCTCCCAAAAGATTCAAGCTCTGATGCATTTTATTTTTATACTTATTACCATCTGGTATAGAAAACATTTCTTGGTATAATTCTCTGATTAAAGGAAGTATCAGTGTCAAATAACTAATGACATTTAGTCTGATTTTTTTAAGATTATCTCTAGTTTTCCCCCTTCTCTAAAACCAAATGAATTATTATTAATGTATGCCTGCCACATGTCTTTGATTTATGAGACTTTATTAAAGTTGGTGTTATTCTCAGGTGGCTAGTTTGGAGTCCAAGGAAGGGTGCCCTATCACCCCAGGCACCAACTTGCAGAAGTCCTTCTGTCTCAGCCCTCTGGCCAGCAGCAACAAGAACAAATCTGGTATTGCTATGGATGGCAAGACTAAGGTACTCATCCTTAGAAGTGAACTTTGAGGCATTCTCTGAGAAAGAAAAGATCTTGAAAGCACACTTTTTTGACATTTACTTGAGTTGTGATAAGGAATTAGGCTGGAAATCATTTACTAAAATCACATAAATCAAATATTTGTTAGTGTAGACACCTGGCAAGAATATTTTTCTCTGACATTATTTTGGAACATACAAGAAATGCAAACACATTATACACATGAATGCTGCAGTCCATGTAGTCGCAAACACACACACACACACACACACAAAATATATACCACACTCTGGCATCCTTGCATGTAATTTACTATTGCAGGACACAGATTCGAACCTAGCCTCCTCTACGGTCATTGGGGAAGGTAAGAACCCTAATGATGCCCTCGGCATTGTCGTGTCATACGTGGTTCGTGTTCGGCTTAACTGTGGTGCTCTTGGTGGTGAGCTGTTAGCCGACCTGCCTTTCAAACTGATGCACCCAATCCCTGGTGATTTAGGTGAGTCTTTCTGAAAAGGTATGTGATAGATATTACATATGCAAAAATTGCATGCATGCCAGGGCGGGGGGGGTGGTGATACTAATTCCCCTGGAGCGGGTTGACATCAGGAGTGGATGGAGGCGAGCAAGTGTGAATATGTACATGTGTATATGCATGTGTATGTGTATGTATGTATATATGTATATGTTAGTATATATGTACCGTGCAAATATGTGCATGTATGTATATATGTGTGTATGTGGAGGGATGGATCTTTCTTCGTCTGTTTCCTGGCGCTACCTCACTAACGCGGGAAACAGCAATCAAGTATAATAAAAAATAAAATAAATATGTGTGTGTATATGTATGGATATGTACTGTCTTTACAGTCAATCATTCTGTTGAGGTTAGGGTCCTAGGAAGAGACTGTTATTGTTTGTTGATGACATGACTCAGGAGGCAGATTCAGTTGTGAAGCTGCAAAATCTGGTTCCGAATTCAAGAGAGTGTGTAAAAGGAGAAAGGTGAGAGTATTTATGGTTATAAGGTTTAGCAATGGAGAAAGACAGGTTATTGGAATAGGAGAGTGAATGGAGACAACTTAGTGGAAGTTGATTGTTTTAGATACCTTGGAGAGAACATGGCAGCAAAGGGAGCTGCAAAAGTTGAAGTGTGCCATAGGGTGTGTGAGGGGACTAAGGTCCTGGGTAGATTGAGGAGTGTGAGGAAAGAGAGGTCAGTGTCTATAAAGTCATAGATGTAAAGGTATAAAAGTCCTAACAGTGTTGTATGGATACAAAGTGAGTAAAGACTATACAACAAAGAGAGGCAAGTCAGGAAACAGTGGTTGATGAAGAAACCAACAAACGCATGCACAAACCAGCACCAAGTATGTGGAAAACTCGCTAGATGGTTCTGTCAATTGTTGTTGTCTGCAAGAAATTCTTTAGCAGGAAAATCCAATGTTGACGTGTGTGTGTCACCATGTCTGCTGGATGTTATCCATGCTGCATCTGCAAAAGATGAAAACGAACTCATCCTGAGTTAGTTTATCATAAATTTCTGAAGGAGAAAGATAGGTAAGTACGTGGTTGTTGCTGTGTACCTACAAATTACACATAAGGAAGATTATTAAAAGTTATCCTTTAAACTCGTAATATTATGTCCAAGATGACTGGTCTCTTTTTGTCTAACATTGACAGGCAAGGTTCACATATCTATGAAATAACCAGAAAGTTATCTTGTCTTTTATAAAACAGAGACATAGACTAGGTTGGTGGGTAGCTTTAAATATTTGCATTAAAATGGGAAACCTAACCTGGTTTTGGCAAGAATAGGTTCAGAATTCCCAAAACATCATGTATAGTAAAATACATAGTAATTGACCATTCACAAAATTCTTGTTTGCATAAGTATCACACAAGTGCTGTACCAGCATTACTTTGTATTGATTTACACTGTTACTATGACTGCAGATGTCTTAGATGGAAAGAGGCAGTAAATTCTCTGACTAATACTAGCAGGACAACACAAGACCTCCACTAACATTTCAGCATAGGCAGGCATCATTTTTATGCCAAGAATTACATTAATAAAAGAAAACTTCACAATGATGCCTGCCCTGATCAAAACTTAGAAGGTAATCCAAATTTATAATATATTTATATTTTATCTCATATGTCACAAATTATTTTTTATTGAATGCGTATATTTTATAATACAACCCCAAGTGTATTTGTTTCTTTTAGCCTGCTATTAATACCAATAAAATGCATACTGTATTTCACAATAATGTTCAACATACTAAAGTCCATAGGCAATATATGAGTGAAATGTTTATGTACACTTTGTAAAATATACATAATGGTGTTGATTTACAGATAACTTTACTGGCACCAAGAATATAAACTACATAGAGCCAAGCAACTCATTCCACACTACTAATAAAGTATTAGAAGATAATTTAGGCAAGCATTATTGTTTTATAAAGGCTATAATTTCATTTCAAAAATGAATGGCCTTATAGATATAGAATATAATTATATCCTTATTGATTTATCAAATTGTGCATTTTATCTTGAATAAGTTTTTCATACAGACCAAGATGTTTCAGATTCCATAATTAGTCTAGAAGGTATCAGGAGGGTACAACAGTTTTCACCTGAATCCAATCTTCAAATAATAGGTATGAAAAAAGCTTTGCTGTTGATGTAAGATAAGTACTATAGATACTATATGCTTAATGTATAGGTAATTTAAACTGTACTAGTATGTTTGGTCAGTGTAATTTAATATCTAATGCGATTTGAAATACATTCTTATGCAATATACAGTTTCAAAAGATGTGTAGTACCTGCATGGTACTTGAAAAAGGCTTCCTATAATGGCACTGTACTGTCATACAATACTTATTTTAAAACAGATCTTAGAACAGGAGTTGGTGGATCTGAGGTCATCAATATAGAACATGACACCAAACCTGTGGATATGCCAACCATACCCTGCCCCTCACAAAATGTTGCCTCTCAGACAGCCTTAGGTGAGAGAATCTTGTTTCATCTGTTATGAAAAGTTTGATGTTGACTACACTGTCTTTTTTCTATCAGGCATTTATATACTAGATGATACATGTGGACATGTTAAGCAAAAGGCAGCAAAGTAAATACCATAAGTGCACATTTTGAGACTTTTTAGTCACAACATTTCAACTGTTTTTATCTATGGATTCAATTAAGAAACTGTCAATCTAATTATTTAGACTGTTGTGGCACTGTAATGCTGTGGTTCCTTTATTTCTTTTCTTCCGTTTAAGCATTCAGATTATGTAGTAGAATAGCAGATTTTTTTTCTACTTTCAAAACCTCAGTTTCATCTTAATAATTTCACATAGTATATAAATTGTTTACTATGCCTTAATCAGAGGAGATGGCAAGCATCAAAAATACTATATTGAATCACCTCCTCTAGATTCACCAGCAACCACTCCATAAAAACTTATCAGAAAGTCCTTCTCTTTGTCAAACAGTTACAATGAGAAAAAGTCCAATCCTGATTTTAATAACTCTATACAGTACAGTAGAGTACAATGCACAAAAAACAAAATTAATGTTTTCACCTTTTAGTATATTCTAGTGCACTCAAAATTTAACTAATGACTATAATGTTAGTACTATAGATTTATATATCTACTATTGTATTTGCTGTTCCATGAAAGATTATCATTTCAAATACTAATTATATAGTTATAAAATTTTCTGTATTACACATTTTTTTTTAAATATTTTTGTACTGTTATTCAGCATAGCTTAATCAGAAATGTTTGTTGGTCATAGGTATTTGATGATATTGGATTACTCAGTATATACTTATGTTAATCTGATTACAACTGCCAACACTAATTTATATTTTTTACATGAGCAGATTATTAAAGAGAGTTGATACACTGAAAATGTATCACTTAAGATGTAACCAAAAATGGATCTAAATATCTCAAAGGTTTTTCATTAGAATTTTTCAAAGCTCCATTAAAGTTGTCAACTGTCCAAAAGAAGGCAGATGCTATTCAAATGACATGAAAAGCTTTTCACTTGGCCTTTGTTTTAGTAGCACCAGGGCATATAATTTTCCTGCTAAAACTTTTGCTCTTCCAACCACATGCACAATACGCTACTGGCTTAATTGTATAAGGTTTTATCCTGGATGGAATCAGTCATTATTTGATTTTTTTAGAAAAGAAAGCCAAAAACTTTGAAACAAAGGACAAGACATGTGGGGTGGTATTTGATGCCTCTGCAATAAAATGTGGCATATATTATAATAAAAGTAAAGACAAGTTTGAAGGAGTAGAAGACATGGGAGAGTATGGGACTTCAGAGGAATGTGCTCAATATGCCATGGTGTTCATGGTGAAAGGTTTGTGCAGGAAGTACAAGCAAACATTGGGGTATTTTTTTAACAGGTCCATAAGGCCATGTATTTTACAAAATATAATAACAGATTGCTTGAATAGAATAACACAGATTTTTTTTAACAGGTCCATAAGGCCATGTATTTTACAAAAAATGATAACAGATTGCTTGAATGAAATCAAACATACAGGATTGTTACCCAAGTTAGGTGTATGTGACCAGGATGTAACAAATCAAGCAGTGCTAAAGAGACTTGGCATATCTAGCTCTTCCCCATTTATCATGAATGGAGATGATATAGTTTATTTCTTTTATGATACCTCTCATCTTATAAAAAGTAATAGAAATAATGTTTTGAAGTATGATGTAACATATAATGGCAATATGATTAAGTGGAAATATGTAAAACAATTTTATCAAGCTGGTAAGAAACTTTCAATACGTCTTGCTCCTAAATTGTCAGATCACCACATCTACTGCAATACATTTGATGAAGATGCATGTTGGAAACACAGACCTTAAGCAGAAGTGTAGCTGCAGACATTACAACTTACTGCACCCTTAAAGAATTTCCAGAAGCCATCTACACAGCTAAATTTATCAAAAACATGGATCACTTGTTTGATGTATTTAATTATGGTAAAAAAAAAAATCACTATAAAGAGAAGAAATATGCAGTTAGTGTAGACAATGATCACATTACCTTTTTAGAAGAGGGAGAGGAATATTTTTTCTTCCTGAGAATTTGTAGGATCAAAGGGAAACCCCTCATGTGTCAGTGGATGGCTCCTTAATATATCTAGTTTAAAGCTTTTATGGGCTGATGTAAAAGAAACATTTCCAGTATATTTTAACAAATAGGATCAATCAAGATTGCCTTGAAAACTTTTTCAGTGTTCTTAGAAATGCAGATGGGAACAATACTTTACCCACTGCCCCAAGTTTTTTCAGTGTAGTTAAGAGTGTGTTAGGAAATCAGATCCTGCTTAAGTCTTTGAGTAGCAATTGCATAGATGATGCCACTCCATTTTTAGATACAATGAAGTTTAGAGTTCCATTGCCCAAAGAAGTTCCTATTCAACTTACATTTACTACTGACCAAGATGAAATGGCTGGAATAATTTACAATATCTCTCAAATCGAAAGTACCAAAACATGTGGCATGGCAGCTACACCTGACATTTCAGAGTGTTTTATAGTTTCCTTAGAGGATAATTATTTCAGAATTTTTTGTTAATTTTAATCCACATGAGGATGATTTTTCTCTCAAAGATGATAATGTTAATTTGAAATTGTCCAATGCACCTGTATTACAAAATGGATTGACATATGTGTCAGGGTATGTTCCTCAAAAACTTTTGAGATATCATGATTGTGAAAAATGCAAAGAGCAGTTGACAGAGGAAAGAGGCAATGATGCTTAATTTTATGACATTTATTTGAAAGTAAAAGACAGTGGACCAAAAAAAATATTTGTTTTATTCCAATTAGAATATTGTGAATATAATTATCAAAATGGAACAGACTTTCATAGCAAATATTACAGAGTTAATTGGTCAAAGATTAACAGTGTTTAAGTTTGTAACAATGTTCAAGTCAAGGAGTGACTCGAACAATCTTACAAAGTAATTATTATTTTCTGTATCATATTCTTTT
>JAYMFT010294690.1:0-10321 GCA_038088735.1 Panulirus argus | reverse complement strand
CTGTATATTCCTTCTGATCCACATGGAAATGAAACACGATATTTTCCAAAGTGCACTTTCGTGTAATGATAACATCATCAGGGTAGATAGAAGAAAGTGAAATATAACAGTTAGTTAATATATACCGAAGAGACGTAGCAAGGACGCCATTTTGATAAGCAAATGGGTACCTGAATGAAGGTCGGGTGCGTTCAAGTCTAGCAACATCCTGAGTGTCCAAAGATTTATTGCATGAACAAGAAGTAGATCTGTTTTCCAATTCTATCTACAATAAAGCTATCCAATTTGTATAGACCTTCACTAATAGTAATGCTATTATTCTTTGTATACTTGATGTCATATGATTCAATTATATTTCTCGTGATAAAAGAGTTATAGTTAATGGCTGAGATGGCAGCCGTCCAGTCAATGCAACGTTCATAATTTTCAACATAATTAAACAAGGCATTTGATTCTTGTCCTTTTCTTATTCTATATTTATGTTGCTTAAATCTAACAGAAAGGTCCCTACCAGTCTGTCCAACATAAAACATATCAGTTTTTTATTGGTATTTTGTAAACACATCCTGCAGAACTTTCAGGGGAGTTCCTGATTAAGAAATTTCTTATAGTATTGTTGTTGCTGAAGGCAACGTTTACATTAAGGGACTTAAGCAACATGGGATGCAATGAAAAATTATTACTAAAAGGGAGAACTAAAAGGCTCTTGGTGTAAAAGGGAGGTTTGGGTTTAACTCTATGAAACTATTTATAGAATACTTTAACTTGGATCCAACTGAATATATCTTCTCAAAGTCATCATCAATAAACTCTGGACTGCATATACGTAATGCCCTAAGGAACATGGACTGGAATAATGACAATTTAACTCTCTTATGTTGAGCTGAGTGATAATGGATATATGAGCATACATTGGTAGGTTTTCTGTTATGCTAAACTTAGATATGTTTCCATCCCTATGGATCATGCAATCTGCAAATGGCAACTTACCATTATTTTCACATTCTACAGTAAACTTGATGGAAGATACTGAACTGTAAGTAAATTGAGGAATGTTTGTAAATATTCATTCGCTGGCGAAACACAAAGAACATCATCTACATACCTAAACCAAATTGCATTAGAGGGGTAAGACATCCTTTATTAACTCAGTTTTAAAACATTTCAATTCAAGGTTACTTAGTACTGGTGAAATAAGGTTACCAATTGCCGTATCAAATTTCTGAGCATAATATTCTCCATTAAACTGAAATACACAGTCTTTTATACATAATTTTATCAATTCAGTACAAACAGACTTTGAAACAGGTAAATGACTATTATCCAAAACATCATCTGAATATTCTAAGAGGTCATCAACTGGAACTTTTGTAAATATAGATGAAACATTAAAGCTAACAAGTTTGAAATCAAAATCAACTATGCTATCATTAAGCTTGTTAACTAAATCTACATTTTCAAGAAATTAGAATTTGACATCTTACCCACTAATGATGGGCTTAGTAAAGAAACTAACCACTTTGACAGCTTATATGTGATGGAGCCCAATGAACTCACTATGGGTCTTGCTTGAAAATTTTGTTTAAGTGTTTTTATAAGTCCATACATATATGGTATTGAAAGGAACAAACATGAAAAACTTTTGATAAGAGAATCATTACCTTTCAATAACAACTTAAGTTCTCTATCAAAATGAGAATTAACTGCTGCTATAGGATTCTTAGTGAGTTTAAAGTATGTTGTATCCTCACTTAAAAGATCATTCATTTTGGATAAATAATTACTTTTGTTCATAATCACAATTGTGTTAGCCTTATCTGCTTTAGTAATATGTATATCATTATCTTTTTGAAATTGTTACTAGCTCTTATAAACTTTTAGGGCAATTAGGATCCTCTGGTTTTGACAAACTGGCATATACTAAGCCTTTGCAGATGTTGATTTCATCATTAGATGATATACTGTACTTTTCTAAATTACAGGCCTTTGTGATATCCACATAGCTGGCTTCCTTATTAAAGCACACAAAACCTAGTCCGAAGCCTATCCCACCCTAAGATTCCTTTTCCAATTGTTTATTTGACAGGTTTATCACAAAGGAAGGGCTTTTGTTCTTAGTCCAATCACTGTTTTCGATGAGATGGTCTAACTTACAGTTAAGGTTCCTTTGAAGTCTATTCCTTCCACTTCTTCAATCTCACAGTCTCCTCTCCGTTTACTAGCATGACTTCCGTAAGGCGAGATCCAGTGGTGATATTCTTTCCTATCTTATTAATGTCTGTTCGTCATACCTGAATAATTTGGGGAATCCTATGTACTTGCTCATGATATATCCAAAACTTTTGAAAGGGTGTGACATAGGGGTCTCATCTCTAAGTTCCCCTCTTTTGGCTTTCCTCCCTCACTTTGCTCCCTCATGCCTATCTTCCTCTCTGGCGTTGTTTGCGGAACAGAAACCCCTCCTCCACCCACCCCCACCCAACAACAGCGAAGTCCCTCAAGATTCTGTCCTGTCTCGTACAATTTTTCTCCTTTTATTCTACGACATACTTTCTACAAATAACTAAATGCATTCATTTACTGAAGACTCAACAACGCATTCTTCTGCAACCTTCAAATCTGTCCCTTCTCACACCTGATCTGCACCTCGTCTCGATACAGCTTCCTCAGTAAACTGAGACTTAAACAGGATATCTCGATGGGGTAAATGAATTATGGTTAAGTTTAATGCCTCTAAGACCAAGTTTTTGTCCATCTCAACAGTAACTCCCTACAACTCTCCACTCTCCTTTGATGGACCTGCAATTCCGCCTTGACTCAATAAACACACTTTGCATCACTGTAACATCCATCTACACTATCCTGGACACCTCACTGTACGGAACGAGCTCAGTCGGCCTCTAAGAGACTGGAAGTCCTGTTTAGATGTCGAGATTTCTTTTTTTCCGAACAATTGCTCCGATTATACAAAGGATTGATCCGTCCTTACATGGATTAATGCTTTCACATCTAGGGTGGTTCTAGCTCTGTATCCTTACTTGCCAGAGTTAAGTCTAAAACGGTCCGACTTATCAACTCTCCCAGGTTAACCTCAAAACATGACTCGCTTTACGTCGCAATGTTGCTTTACTTTCCCTTTTCTATGGTATTACTATAGTTTTTGATCTCAAGGGCTAGCTGTTTGTATAACCCCCCCCCACCCCACCCTAGCAATACTCGGCAAGCTGCTGCGGCACATGATTAACTGTGTGGTCAATGGCAACTTAGGGTGGACTGTTTTGATAACTGCCTCTTTCACTACATGTCGAAGTTTTGGAACTCTTTACCCTCCCACGTCCTTCCCATAACTATGACTTGGTACATTTTAAAAGACAGGCTTTTCACTTCCTACAGAATTCGTAAATACTTTCCCTTGTAGCTTCTTTTTCCCTTTTATGATCCTCTCTATATTTCAGTTCAGGCCCGGCCTTAATGTGGACTTCTGTCCGTGACTCAGACTCCAAAGTGAAAAAAAAAAAGTCTTTGCCAGAATGGTACGACCATGCATCTCGATATTACTATCTTTCGCCGTGACAGTATGACTTGAATATTATGGCGTGAACCTTCATCAACTACATAAGAGTCAGGTTAGTGTTCATGCCATCATACCTAAGTGTCATACTGCCGGGTGAAAAGGTCAAGTGATACATCTGCAGACAGATACTGTTTTCCCGTGAGGGAAACAGAATATCAATTTTGAAGTTTTTGTCTCATTTTAATATTTTGGTTGAAATGTACATCGCCGGGAACACATTTTAACAAACTAAGATGGACTTTATGCAGAAATATTATCGTTCAATCTCTGGTCGAAATATCAAGATTAATTTCTCACGTTATGTCCAAAATCATCTCTTTTCTTCCTCGCCAGAAATAATCACTACAGGTAAACCTTTTCTTAATCGTTGGAGAATGAACACGTGACCATTGAACGAAGACCCTGGAAACCGACGGCACGATGGTATGACCCTTGAGGCGACATCATGACCTTTGAGTACTAGGGCTTGTCCTTTGACCTGACCTGTAAGATTTAGGTAAAACGCCGCACTTTCATGCTTCGGGGTCGTACGGTCCTGCTCAAGGTTTAAGGTCTTGGCCAAGCCAGCGGTGAGAAGCGTTCCATCTCCATTATATGGGCTAATGCACCTGGAGGGATCTTACCTTGTTTCATAACGTATTCCTTTTGTCTCAGGATAAACGAGAACTATGACATTATGCACTTAGTTCTAAACATGAGAAGAATTGGTGGTCCCTTTATATGTGCTTAAATCCTCATTCATCCTTCATACAAAATGGAAATTTAGAAAATAAAAAAAAAGATGATCAAGATCAACCCCCTGCAGCGGGGGGGGGGGGTGTCAGCTGGACCCCCACAACAAGCAAAACAGTAAATTGTGCACAACAAAAGTAGGTCCCATTATGGTGTGGCGTGGTGCTTTGTTCCTAGCCCGCTAGGTAATTTTCTAGAGTAGGGCATCCGGGTTCTAAAGCCCATATTTACTAGCAGCGAGGCTCATTATCCTATCGGAAATAAGAGCTCCAACACTCCGACCTGCCCCAAAAGAGGGCTCAGGATCGTCATTATCAACATTTATCACCATTATCATCAGGAACACTGTATTACGGGAGGAGTAGGAGGAGGGGGGCGTCATTAGGCCTGCCTGACCAAAGGGTATGGGATAAGTGATGCTCCAGCCATCATAAATCGCTCATATTCACCTGGAGTATAACGAGGTGTTAAATTACTCAACATTTCATCGAACCAAAAATTCTTGGGGTGTGCTGAGTGAAGAGACGGTGTATCTTCACCGGGATCAGGGTTTTTCAAAATCAACAGAGGTTGATTTTACTGTTTGATGGAGTACATTGACCAGAGATTAAAGGACAAGTTAGGCATGTGCTGAGAAATCTATGTAATTATCTGTTTGTATTGTATGCAGAGGGATTTTTACACTCTCGGGGCCTTTATTTCTTGAACATTCTCTGCTATCATACAGCCTCTTAGATTTATATATGTTGTCTGCATTAACCATATCCTCAGTCGTCTGTTCCATTCATTCACCAATCATACCATAAAAGTAATCCTTTGCATCCCTTTCACCAAGTTTTTAACTTCATATCATATTTGACCCTCTGGTTGTTGCATTCCTACTTTCTTGAAGACTTGTTCACTGTCCACGTCATCAATATGTTTTAAAACTTTCAGGATGTGATCAGATCACCCTTTACTCTTCTCTCTTCTAAGGTGGGCAAATTAAAAGTCTCTATGCTTTCCCTGTAATTCAGCTCTCTTAATTCTGACACTATCTTTGTTACCCTCCTGTGAACCTTCTCCATTAGCTCTTTGTGCTTCTTTACGTACAGTGACTAAACTTGAGAGACACATTCTAGTTTTGTCCTTATGTAAGATATGAATAGCTTGCTAAATCTGTCCTTGCCTGTATGTGAAAGCCGTTCTTACATTTGTCGGCAGACAGTTTGTCTTCTAATATGTCACCCTGGCGACAGGCTAAGGACAATGTCTACTCCCAAATTTTCTTTCACACACAGAATCCTAAAGCTTATTTCCTGCTAGATAATACTTATATTAAGATTTTATTTCCCTTTGTCTCATCCTCATTACTTTACATTTGTTTGGGGTGAGTTTTATCATCCTTGTATCAAACCAACTTTGGAGTCTTTTTATGTCCCCTTGAAAGTTAATGCAATCCTCCTCCTTTTTCACTTCCAACACGACATTTACACTATCTGCAAATATATGAACATGGAAGTCCAAACCTTCAGGCAAGTTATTCATATAGATCTGGAAGAGTAACGGTCCCAGAACCGAACCCTTTGGCACTCCGCTTGTCGCCTCAACCCATTCGTAAAAGTCTCCTCAAAGATGCGTCCTTCGCTTTCTACCACTGAGACAATCTTCTGTCCATCTGAGGAGTTTCTCCTTAATTCTTGCCTAGTGATCCAGCTGCTTAATGGGTCTCCCATTCTGTCCAGATACATACAGTCCAACTAGCCTCACTTTTTGTCGAGGGATGAGCTCAATCTCTCGTAGAACCAAGAAGTTAGTTACACATGACCTTTCTCTAAAACCACGCTGTATCTCGCTTGGGTACTTTTTCTTCCGCAGAAAGTCATCCACTTGCTTCCTAATATTCTTTTTCATATCTTTAAACACTGCACTCGTTAATGAGACCGGTCAGTATTTCAGCAACTGTTTACGGTTTCTTTTCTTATATATAGGTATGAAGTTTGCCCTGTTACATTCCATTAGCAATTTGCCTCTCCAGTAGCATGTTAAACAGTAATCCAAGTGGTTTATTCATCGTATCTGAACAGGTTTTTAGCACATAAGTCGAAATTTCATCAGAACCATAAGACTTGTAGACTTGTAGTATTCTCTCAGATTATTCTAAAAACTTCTCCTCATTCCGTCTCACTAGTGTTGGGCCTATAGTTCCTCACATATCCTACGTCATCCTCTACATTTCACCCTCCTGAATCCATTGGCATGATTAGCTGCTCCTAACCTGACAACTGACTCCTGATGAATTTGTGACAAACTTTTGGATTTTCAGCTGCCTTGTCCACAATATTCTTCTTAATGTTTCTTTGTTCTTCTTTTCTTATCCTGTAATACTCATTCCGTGCTCTCTTATACTTTGCAAGAGATGGGTGACTGGATTTCCATCTGTATCTTCGCCACCGCACATCTCGAAGCTCCTATGTTTTTTGACATCTTTCAGAAAATTATTCTTTCCTCATTTTTACTGTTCTATGTTTTTGAGGCTTGAGGTGCCCATGTATCTGCTTCTTCATTTCACAAAACCTCTTACCACAAAGCCCTGGTTCTTGGCTGCCGAAATCCATTCCCAGTCTAAGTTATCATAGGTATTATTGAGGTTTGTGTAGTATTCGCAATTATATCTCTTCTTTATGTCCTCGTTTACCAATAGTCAGACCTGACCATTCAATTTGGTATTTCATATATCATATTCTCAATATCCATGCTGGTTACGTGTGAAATACTATCTAGCACTGATAGTATGTTAGTCTTTTTTTTTTTTTTTCGTAATGTGCTCCCTGACGTGTTGGTAAAGAAAATATTCCTATATGCTCTCTTAAAACTTATGTTTCTATGATTCCCTTTCACCAGTCTATCGCTTTGTAATTGAGTTCCCCATTGTCAACACTTTACCAGTTTTAAAAAGTGAGCGTTTCACTATTTCATGTCCCATGCTGCTTATTCCTTCATTATTGTTATTATATGTATGTTCTGGATCGTCGGAAATCTTTGGGAGAATATGTAATTTTAACACCGCTATGGACTTTTTCCCTACAGTGACACTTCCCATTTTGTATTGTCTTAGTGGGACATCTTCCGCTACTTCTGAAACTTTCTGCTATCATTTATCAAAAGAACTGATACTTCCTCTTCTTTACAATCTCTTTCCTTTCTTGCTATCATGTACCCTTCTGGGCAGAACAGGTGTGATCTTATTTCTTTAATAACCTTAGTTTCCACGACTCCAGCGATATCCGGTGCATCTTCCCTTTACGATCCTTGAATTCCAGCTCTACCATTTACTATAAATCCATCAACCATCTAGACACATTACTTTCAGTCTAACGTTACCATCTCCAAACACTCCTGTCCTCCGGCAGTGCTGTTGGGGTTGCCCTGTCCTCCTGCCACGTGAGACGTCTCCAGTTTTATTGCTGTTGTTGCTTTTTTTTTTGTCCTTTGACTATACTCTTTTCTCTTCTTGTCTTCCTTTGATTCATCTCATTTAATGAACATCCAACTGAATTCTACCTTGTCTTTTAGTTTCTCAGTTTTCCTTATTACTTTATGGCTGAATAACTCCGAGTCATATACAATAACTCAGTAGTGGATAGAAATATTGTCGAATCGTTTCTCATTAAACTTAGCGGAGATATCAAACTGAATCAGAATGTTGGGTCATATAAACTAGATAAATCTATAAGTGAAAAAACTGTAAATATGTTTCCCAGAACATAGGTTAACCTGAGTTTGTAACTTGAGAGAGGTGAGGTCGTCGAGGGTGATCTGTGCCCTAATCTCATTACCTCTTTCCTAATTCATTCACCGGCCCCGCCCAGTGGCGGCTGCTATATCATATTCTGGTTCTCTTTATCTATATTCGGTCCTAACGATACAATTTTACAAAAGCTCACTAAAAACATTTAATATCTATCGCGAAGTCCACTAATGACGCCGACCAGGAATTTGATTTAGTATCTGGTTCAGTTTTAAGTGCCTTGTCCAGTGATAGTATATCCAAATGTAGCGACATGCTACGTAGGTTCCGGAGATCCACTGAAAATCTCAGGAAAATAAGGATATTGATATCACATCTCAAAATCAGATGCAACTAGACGGTTCGTAATTTTAAATACGGTCGACTATTGATGTAATCTTCAGGATCTTTTAAATGATAGCGAAACATACGAAAGCTTAACATCCAATCACTTTCAACTCTACACTAAACCAATCATTAAATAAGCACCAGGACAGTCTGAAGTCAGTAAGGCTGGTTAAACCCTTTCTTCATTATATATATGGTTTCCCTAAATCTCACACAGACCAGTTATTTCTCTGTCAATTCTTCTGCTTATGAATAATCAAATGGTTAGCTAAACACCTTAGTCATGTTCAAGGAAAAATCTCTCCATGGCATATCATAAATAGCTTAGATTTTGAAAAAAGGCTAGGAATATTAATTTGCCTGATCATAAACTCATTAGTTTTGATGTGAATTTCCTATTCACTAAAGTCCACATTGATGAAACCGTCACATACCTAAGGAGGAAATTACCTAATTTAAGTCTTGCCTTGCCCTTGCCCATACAAGCTTTCATCGACTTAACAGATCTTTGTGTTTCCAAAAATGCTTTCCAAAATGATGAAAGAAATTTCTATAGGCAGAAATTTGTTCTTGCAATGGGAAATCACCGTAGTCCTCTTCTTAGTAACATATTCATGTAATACTTTGAGACCGAAATTCTTGCTTCAGTTAGTCATAATCCAAAAATCTGGTTTAGATACGTTGATGATGTGTGTTCCATATAGCCATCTTTCCAAGATTGTGATGTTTTTTAATGAATCAAATAACATTTACCCCAACATCTAATTCAAGATTGACTGGTAAAAAAGAAGGCAAATTGCCGTTTCTTGATGTGTTGATAACTATAGAATCTGATCACCTATCATTCAAGATCTACAGGAAGCCTACCAACGCTAGGAACTATATTCATTATTTTTCAATTCATGATGATTTTGTCAAAATGTCTGTAGTTTTTAAAAGCATTAGGGATATGTGATTTCACAAGTCTGGTAGATGAATGTAGTCATATAAGACGTATGTTTAGGCAGTTATATCATCCCAAGTGGTTTGTGAACAAGGCTTACTGGAAAGCTGGGAAGACATTTTATGCATCTAATAACCAAAATGTAGAAAAGGACGATAGGTCTTAATGTTTGGTGTTGCCCTGTTCCCCTAATTTAGCTAATGTAAGACAGGTACTAAAAGACATTGCTTTTAATGTTCCCTTCCAGTTTCAATAACACTATCACTATGACCTTACATAAAAGTAGGCCAAATTATAAGAAAATTGGGTGTGTTCACGCCGTCAGATGTAAGTCAGGTAAAGATGCATACATTGGCCAGACCGGTATAACAGTAACTGAGAGATGCTATTGGCACAATCATTCAGGACGCAGGGATAACCACAGTACTACGATCGCTACGCACTGGTAAGAAAACGATAACCTTGTAGACCTTAACAACCCAGTTCACACTGTACTCCTCTTCTGGTTATGCTACCCGTAACGTCAATGAATATCTTAAATGCCAATGCTAAGAACTTTAGTTTGTCCCCAGGTCACTTTAAAGCACATCCTGTTATCAACCAAATCATTATGGGAGAATTATCAAGAAAAGATAACACAAGTAAAGCAACTGAACACATCTCATTACCCTAGACAGCAACCCCCCCCAAAAAAAAAAAAACCCTCTCCCCCAAAACCGCAAGGCACCACTCTTTCTCCCTTTAAGGGTAAGTCCAGTGTATACTTCGGTATAGCACTGACAATACAGAATCTGTGTGGTGGTTTCAATATTAACTTTATGAATTGTTTCCACGTGATAAAACGGACTGTCTCCGTGAATTTCCAGCCCCACGCTCCCTCCTCTTTTAGTCACCTTTTAGGACAAGCAGGGAATACGTAGGAAGAATTTTTTCTCCCTTAGCCCCAGGGATATAT
>JAYMFT010294679.1:0-10321 GCA_038088735.1 Panulirus argus | reverse complement strand
GGGAGAGAGAGAGAGAGAGAGAGAGAGAGAGAGAGAGAGAGAGAGAGAGGCCTACGAGATGACACGGGGTGGAAAATTGTAGTGACGGAAGAGGATGAGGGAGCCTTATTGAGGGAGAATGGTGGTGTTGGTGTTGGTGGTGGTGAAGAAGAGGATGAGGGAGCCTTATTGAGGGAGAATGGTGGTGTAGGTGTTGGTGGTGGTGGTGGTGAAGATGATGGAGAAGTGGGCCAGGGTGGTGGTGGTGGTGGTGGTGGTGGTGATGGAGAAGACGACGATGATGACGACGACGCCGCTAGGACCCGCCAACACCAGAGGATGTTGGAGGGCCTCGGTGTCCGGACCCGGTACTACAACCCACCCGCACCCACACGCCCACATCCACCCACACCTCCATCCACCCACCCACACCTCCACCTACATAAGGGTCTCTCTACCCCCATCGCTTGAGCACGGGGCGGGGAACGGTACGACCCATGAGCACGATGCTTTGACATCGTACTGAAGTGGTCGTACCTTACCGTCGTGTACGATGGTCGTACCGCCGCGCACAAGGGTCGTAACGCATCGTGCTCAACGGTCGTTAAATCATGCTCAAGGGTGGTACCGTCGTGCTTAAGGGTCGTACCGTCGTGCTAAGGGTCGTACCGTCGTGCTTAAGGGTCGTACCGTACCGTACCGTACTCATGGGTCGTATCGTCATGCGCAAGGGTCGTTAGGTCGCGCCCAAGTGCCTTACTCATAACCGAGACGCGAGACTTATAGAACCAAACACCCGCTGGTCGCGTCCCCACATCACTCAGCCACAGGGTATCATGTTACCATTTCAAGTAACGACACACGCGTTACGTTCGCCGAACTTATAACGAATCAAGCGCCACTTATAACGCAAGAACTGACCGCCAAGACATCTACGTGGGAAGCACTCAAGAGGCCATTACGAACACTTGGATACTACCAGCAAATGACAAATGTAATCACCAGAAATCATCTCGGGAGATGTGAACGGAAGAAACGTAAACAAGGGAGTCTGTTGACAACGCTGGATGACCCTTCTTCACATCCGGCGAACGTAATGAGGCGTAGGATTACCGCGCCAGATTCTTTAAGGAGAGGGCGTGGAGGGGGGGAGGGGGCGTGGGGGTGGGGGACATGGATGCGGCGTTACGGGGGCGTTGGTAGGGTGTGGGGGTATTGAGGGGCGTGGGGGGAGGGCGTTGGGGATATAAGGGGGTGTTGGGGGTTGTGGGGGGCGTGGGGGTGGCTGTGTATAACGAAAGACTGGTCTTTAAGAGTCATTCCTATTTCATCTTTAGTGAGGTGTATGCTACATACGGCCCCGCCCACACACACACACGCCCGCCCACACCCACATTCGCCCACACTGCCTCCTTAGCTAGGTTCAAAGGGACTAGAGAGGGCGGATGCCTGGCTGGCTCACGGCGCTTGTGAACCATAAGGGGGGGGGGGAAGGAGAGGAGAGGGTAGGGGAGGAGGAGAGAGGAGGAGGAGGGGAGGGGAGGGGAGAGGAGAGGAGGGTAGAGAGGGGATTGATTTGATTTGTGCCGGGAAAACCCCGGCAAATGTATCGTGCACCCCATACTTATACCGTGAGCCGTAGCGCAAAAGGATTACCGAGTTAACAAAGGGTCTTAGTCACTCAGACCCCAGTGGGTTGATATTACATGCATTACACAGTTACATAGTTTCGTGTGTTTAGTTCTACCTGCTAGATGCAAAAAGTGGATACCAAGTTAAAATTTCAGGTATCTTGCTATTAACAATAAGGTGTTTGTGACATTTCTTGCAGTTTTCCACATTCCAAGACATAATGTTCTAGTTTGTGTCCAAATCTTTGACCACAAACTTTACAACTTACACGATTAACATCTCCAGATAGGCCAAAGCGCCAGTAGTACCTATATCCTAGCCTTAATCTAGCAATTACATCATGTAATCTGCTGATGTTATTACTTTCTCCATATACATGTTTTACTTTATACATTTCACTGTGATGGAAAATGTACTTGAAAGTATGCCATACCAGCCAGGATGTAGTGGATAAAAAGGCCTACGGGCCGCTCGCTGCCTCCAACAATTTTTCTCGGCAATGGAGCAACATCGCGTCTTGGTGCCTGTAGAGGCAGACCTACGTAAGATAAGGTTCCATGCAAGTTGTAGGTTTAAGAAGAACTCCGAAAGGATCGTACAGTAACGAAGGGCAAGGTATGGTTCCATCCAAGCTGTAGGTTTAGAGACTACCGAAACCATCGTAATGTATACCCACGGTGAGGTTAGGTGCCAGGACCGAAGAGTGGGAGTACTGAGCCTCCGACATCATCGTACGGTATACCTAAGCTGTAACGCAATGATTTCGCCCCAGTTTCCGAGCAGCATCTTGAGAGTTACTGCCCATATCACAAGCGAGAGCTCACCAGCCTCACGGGAGAGTGAGCCGAGTTTCTTACCAAAACTGATATGAACACAGTTCCTGAACACTATTATACCCCTCAGCCTGGACCCCTTCCTTTCGTAGGAGGCGTCTTTCGCTTCATTCTGCTCTTCAAAGGGACACTGTACCTTTTGCTTATTTTTCAAAGGTTTAGATCCTCTTCAGGAGGATTTCCTTTAGACTCTGGGAAGCTCTTTATTTCTTATTTTTACTAATACTTTCTGATACTGTAGGTAAAAAATCGATTCCTCCCTACTTCTTCAGTTTTCTCAACAGGAACATTCAGGTAATATCATTTTCTTCTATTAATCCTGATAGGCATTTCAGCCCATCAAGAAGCAGTGACAAAATCTCAAATATTCTCCATTCCACCGAGAGAGAGAGAGAGAGAGAGAGAGAGAGAGAGAGAGAGAGAGAGAGACCTCGACAATTTCCGGGATGTTTCCAACGTTTTCTTGACTACCTTGAAATAAGCATCACAAAAAATGTCTAATCATGTGCTCCACAAACGACAGACACCTGAAGTAAAACCAAGAAAACTGCCTTCGCTCAAAAAGAGAGAGCAAAAAATTTAAAATCCCAGTAATGAAAACTGGTCTCTGGAAAAAAATATGAGAGATCTTAAAGTGACAACGATGACAGTAATCATTCTTTAATTCATCTTTCTACCAGATATTTATTTCGCAATGGTTCGGAAACAGGTTTCTGACAAAGCTATTACATCAGCTCAGGTGCCGCCCCAGGACTATTTATATATATATAATCATCAAGTGCTTCACGCCTCTACCAAGTGCTGTAGCGCATCCCCCGGTAAGTTCTTTACGTCTCTACCAAGTGCTGCAGAACATCCCTCCGCAAGTGTTTCATGCTTGTGTCAAGCGCTGTAGCTCCTCTGGGAAGTGTTTCACGACCCTACCAAGGGTTTGATGCCTACCATGTGCTTCACACAGCTGCCAAGTCTTACATGCCTCTCTCAAGATCTTCACGCTTTCGTCATAAGCTTTTCGCCTACGACAAACGCTTCACGCCTCTTAAGCGCCTCCTTGTACTTCAAATCTTTACCAAACACTTAACGCTTCTACCAAGTGCTTCCCGCCTCAAGTGCTTCATGCCCTTGCTAAGAACTACACACGAGTCAAGCGCCAGACGCCGTTCTCGAGGGCCTGAGCACCTTAAACGAGAGTACCTTGACGCCTCTTAAAACTGCCCCAACGCCATTGTAGAGTGTTTCAAGCTATTATTAGATGTTTCAATACCTTTGGCCACAAGGAGTTAAATTCTTATTCAGTACAACAAAACGAGACAAGCTGACCAATCTCGGCCGGACTAAACCAGACCAAAACATCCCAAGAGAACAGGCAAAAAGCCTCAACAAATCCCTCCCAAACGCTACCAGTACTTTAATCAGACCCCACCATTACTCCCTCTTCATGTTTTAACTTCTATAAACTATCAGGGATCGTCCCGGGCCACAAAATACAACAGTGCGTCCGTCAATTTGGTCTGCCGAGCCTGGCCCAAGTTACAGGGTGTGGGTAAGGAGGGGGAGAGGGGGGAAGGGGTTCACCGCAATATACGAGAACCTCCTCCATTACCCGTCCCTCCCCCCTCCCCCCCCACCAACAACACCCCTGCCTGCTTCCCCTACCACTATCTCCTTCCCCCTCTGCCCTCCCACCTCAACTATCTCTCCTCCCTGCAACTACCCCCTCCCCATGTACCCTACCACCATCCCCTCCTTCTCTACTTTGCCACCTGTACAACCCCCTCTTCCCTACCACCACCGCTCCCCATTATACCTGCCACTAACAATTTCCCTCTTGCCTGCCCCTACCCTTCCTCCTCTAGTCCGCCACTACCTTTCCTCCTCTAGTTTGCCACCACTCGTTCCCCCTCACCCTGCCACCAACCACAATCTGACACCATCCTCCCTTCTAACATACCACCCCCGTACCTCTCCCTCTCAAGCCTGCAACATTTCCTCCCCCCCCACCTACGGTCTCCTATCATCCCCACCCCTTGAGCCCCCCCCTCCCCCCATGACTAGGAATACTACAGAGTTTGTACCAGGAAAGTTACCTTGTCATGACTAGGTATAGTGTAGAGTTTATGGCAGGAAAGTTACCCCATCATAATTGATAAAGTGTCCTTTTTGTACCAAGCAAGTTACCCCATTATTACTAAACATAGGAAAGAGTTTGTTCCAGAAAAGTTACCCCAACGTGAGTAAGTGATATGTAGAGTATGGTCTATTAATGGTACCCCATCATGACTAGGTATTGTGTATAGTTTGTATCGCACAGAAGTTACCCCATGATTACTACGTATAATATAGGATTTGTACCAGGAAAGTTACCCCGTCATGACTTAGCAGTGTGTAGGTCATACCCAGACCCTTGTTTGACCAGTTTTTAAACACTACTCATAAACAGTTTGTTGTAAAATCAGGCGAGCGAAGAAAAATTTCCAGTTATATTTATTGAATGAGATTTTATTGGCAATCTTTTAGTTTGTAAACCGTTAATTTTTTATTTTTTAGGTATTTTTGGTTTAACTCGTTGTATTTCTTTTAGTTAAAATTTAAAGAGTAGATATTAGGGATGTTTGGCTTTTAAAAAGAAAGATTTTTAGTAAAGAATTTTTTTAAAGGAACCGTTTCATACGAATATTATCTTGTCTTCTCAAAAATTATATAATATTTTATATTAATCAAGTATTCAGTTTGTTGATCAATTGCGTTAATAAGAAAAACACATTAGGTGAGATTTGTCATGTTGTTGGTGTCCCGTCCCAGATTTTCTGTAATGGTTTGACAAATAGTTTATGATACGTGTTAAAAGCTTCTTGGTGTAGATAATGTTTTTAGAAATAGTAATAAAATAACTAATGATTGTAGTGAAATTATTATTATTATTATTATTATTATTATTATTAAATATTATTATTATTATTATTATTATTATTACTAAATATTATTATTATTATTATTATTAATTATTATTATTGTTATTATTATTATTATATAATTATTACTTTAAACACTATAGTCAGTATGCTTATGACAATAATGTTTATTATAATGATAATTGTAATAATTATTGGTATACATACATTTGATATTAATAGGTATTGAATAACTACATTTTTTTAACTAATTGTCGTTGATATATTATATATTATTTTGATTGTTTTTTCCTGTTTTATGATTATCATCATTTCTGTTTGTCATTTTAGTGCAGAAAAAATCTTTAAGATATGTCATATCCAAAGAATTCGGAAAGATTGATTAGTGAGATTATAACATTTTGGTTGCAATATGTCTAACCTTTCTCTCAACATTGTCCTGCTGAAGGGATTTTGTTTTTCTATGATAGGCATCATGATTATATTCGTAATAGATATATTGCCAGCGGATTTTAAGTAATGGGTGATTAGATTTATTCGATTTTTTTTAATGGGGGCTGGAAATTACTATTAGTTAATGGTAGTAATACAGTCTTGATTGATGTCTGTATGAAGGTACACTCTGTACTCTAGTACCAAAGTATCATAACCTCTTGAGAACGGCCGTGCGATTCTTGATCATGATTTTACGACCTTTGAGCACGACCCTTGGATATGATGGCCAGCCTTACATCCAAAGGGTCAGGTTAGTGATCACACAGCCGTGCATCCATGGCTGGTACGACTGTGTTCAAGGGTCAAGCCATTGTGGTCAGAGTGGGGTCGTACCGTCATGGGCCAGGGTCGTAGCCTCGTACTCAAGGAGGCCTGGCCTCAAGCGTGCATAAAATGGAATTCAAATAATGTGTGGATCACTGGACCCGGCTCTAACTGCCCTCCCTCCAGCGGAATGCGTTAGGCTGGTTTTTGCCTGATTTGCATAACATTAAAGCCCTTTTATAATGGAGTACCGGTAATGATATTGATGATGGTGGTAATGGTAATCATGATAATAGGAATAAAGGTGATTTTACAAATAATATAGTGGACCGATAAGTGTATGATAATTAGGATTATGGTAATGATTATTGGCACTGATGACAGTAATAATGATAGAATTGATAATAATTACAATAATGATAATGATAATAATAATAATGAAAATAATGATGATAATAATAATAATAATAATAATAATATTAATAATAATAATAATATAGGTAAACGGCAGTAACAATAATGCCAGGCTGGCAATGACAGCAATTTGTTAAGTGTTATTGTTATTATTATTTAAATTATTATTATTATTATAGTTATTATTATTATCGTGTATTTTGTACTGGTAAACACGGTCAGAGTTGCCATGTAGCGATACGCCTTTTAACCGCAGCAGCGTTGTCGTCGGCTTCGACTGCGTTTGGGTATTGGCCTCGGCTTCGGCCCCGGCGACGTTTGGGTATTGGCCTTGGCTTCGGCTTCATCCCAAGCCTGTGGCTCCGGTCCACTGCCGGCGTTACTGACCCCATTAGGTTAAGAGTGAAATGTATGCGTCAGCCGACCAAAGCAATTGACCTGCGCTGTGTTGTCGACAACGGCATAAATTTCATATGACGTCTATCGTAAAGAAGTTATTTGTCGTAATAATGTGCTTGGTGTCTCCTTGTGTTATAACACGCGTGGTGTGGTGGTTAGCGTTACTGACCGTCAGTCAGCATGGGTTCGCATGAGTTCGATTCCTGGGCACGACAGTCGGCCCACACCCACCCCAGGTGTTATCCTCCCCTTGGGGCTGGTGGATGAATGGGTACCTAGCTGAAGCGGGTGTGTGTGTGTGTGTGTGTGTGTGTACACAGGAGTAAAGACATGGTACCTACACACAGGGTTAAGTGACGGGGAAACAAGAGAGTTAAACTCTTCCCCAGCAACAGGCAAATAGTAATCACACACACTCACGCTCACACACACACACACACACACACACGGGATAAGCATGCATGCCTGCTTCGCTGCCTTAAACAGTTTGATAAATGATACTAACCAGGAAGTCTTGGTGTCAGACTGAGCCATTGGGGATGGGAGACAAGCCTCCGAACCTTATGCACCCACCTCTCCCCACATCCTCTCCTCCTTCCCCAGTCATTTTTTCCTCAGTTCCCAATTCTTTCCTCTTCTCTCTGTCCTGCCTCCCCCCCCCCCTGCACTCCATTGTTCCCAGTCTCCGCCCCATACTCTCAACTCTTCATGTGTAGTCACTACTCCCCAGCCCCATACTCTCCCCCCCCCACCCCGTGCTCTCCTCCCCAACCGTCCCCATACACTCCCCTTCCTATCCCATGATCTCTCCTCACCCCCATTTACTCTCCTCCCCACCCTATACTCTCCTCCCCACCCTTCTTCTTCCATGCACCCCATGCTCTCCTCCCCTCCCAGTGCTCTCCTTCCCATCACAGCTGTGCACTTCAGTAACACGCAGCGGGTAATGCCGAACGTTGGCTTCATGATCAAGCAGCTGGTTCACTTGTACACTAAGTACCAGGCTTACGCTCCCACCAACACAAAATGAGCGACGCTTTCTACAAAAATGGTGTTCCAAAATGCAAATGTCTAAAGGAAAGATAAGATAGTTTCTTTTTTTTTTCTTTTCATTTCTTTTTTTTCTCTTTCCAACAACCAATACAGAAACTCTTTCATCTGACCTTTACGGGTCAGGTCAGAGTCCAGCGTCGGGAACGAGAGTAGTGAAGATGCTTTTGTCGAGGTTGAGGTGGATTCTGGCCTGTCGAAGGTGCAGTGAAGATGATTGTCGTGGTTGGTCTTCCTCTGTGGTAAACATACAAAGGAATCCATGAAAAGAACAAACAGCATCAGACCATATAGAACCTCTCGAGGCTGTCTGGGAGAGTAGAGGAGATAAGAAACTTAAGAGTCCTGTGTTGGAAGGGTAATAAGGCAAGCAGATGACTCGGTAAGAAATACTTGTATGCACGGAGGCGCAGTTAATGTCCCTCTTGGACTTGAGGCCAACCAAGTATTTGTCCTTTTTCGTATGCATTTTGTTTCTTTTAAAAGCCGTTTATTGGTAAATTATTCAGTGTGTTAAGAATCCTGTCGGAGAAAATTTACTTTGCTTCATTCGAAGTGAACCGTTTGCCTGCGAGTTTGTGTCCATTATTGTGAGGGAAATGAGACTGATCTGCCCTTTAAGTAGCTGCTCAGACCAAGATTATGGAAGCCTCTCAAATAACTGTATCACATCACCTCTTAACTTTTCCTTTTCTAAGCTCAGTTTAAGTCGTCAAGTCGGCTTTTAGAGGAATTATTTCTTAGGTCGGGAATCACCTTGACAGCTCGCCGCTATGCTGTGTATATTTCATCTGTCTTTTATCAAGTAGTGTGATCGACAGCTGAACACAATATTCAAGGTGGGGACGCGCCAGTCAGTTGTAAAGAATGAAGATTGGTGCCCGAGATATGAATCCAAATGCCCTACACCTGAAGCCTAGAATAGTGTCCGCCTCTTTTACAGCTTTTATACACTTCTTACTTGGCTTGAGGTCTCCGGAGATTACTAAGGCCTTCGACCTATAACTGCCGTAATACTTTCCACTTGCCGATATTATAATTTATTTGCCACCCAGTCCATCCGTTTGTCTTTTAGCTTATTGGTATAGAAGCTCAATTTTTGTTCTTGCTTTATTTCACAGCTTAGTGTCGTCTGCGAAGTATGTCTTAGTGCAAAGCCCACTATCTTTCTCACTGACATACAGCTGAAACAGAACTGGTCCCAAGACTGATCCAAGCGGCACTCCACTTGTTACGTCTAACCATCCTGAGGCTTGACCGTTAATCCCAAACTCTTTGTTTACGACCAGTCAACCAGTTTCCTAACCGCTGAAGTACAACAACATCTATCCGTGATCTGGGATGCGGAACTTTACAGAAAGTTCTCCGAAAACATTGATAAATGACAACAGCTGCTGTACTTTCAAAGGCACACGTTGGTCGCGCATGGGTCATGGTGCTGATTCGAATGTTGGCGGTGTTTCTTGTTTCTTCTGCTTCAACCAACTCTGAGACAACACGGTGTTCTTTTAAGTTGGAGCAAGGTATTTTGCGTTGGTCTGTCAACACTACAAGCTTCCGGGAAATTTTCTGCCATGTTTGAAGCAGAAGTCAAGCGTTTGAGACGAACGTCTAAGTTCATGAACGGTGAGAGGCATATGGACGCTTCCAGTACACCTTGCTGGGTGTCGTGTGTGCTGGACGTGACCACATTCTCTCAGTGATCTGGAAATGTCCTGGACATACCCGATAAGTACAGATAGTTATGAATAGAAGAGTCGGTTTGGACTAACGTTTTTCCAAGGTTCCAGACTCCATGGGTGGGGAAAATTTTAATCTCATAGAGTTACGTTCTTCATTCTTCAAAGAGATGGACTGGCACCCAGCTCGCTAGCTTGGCAACAAGGTGGGTGGATGTGAGAGACGTTACGCCGCTGTTGCTGGTAAAAGTTAAGAATTAGTTTAAATAATGATGTGGCCTGGCCGTCATTTGTCTGACCAAGTGTGTGTGTGTGTGCAAGAGTGGGCCGGAGGAGGGGGAGTTGCCAAAGATGTCAGTTGTGAACCAGACGCCCACCTCCTCAAGTATTGATACCTTGCCGAAGGTTTGGTGATGAACACCTGTTCCTGCTGTTGTTTCTGCCGCTGCTGGGAGGGCTCATCTGCCGCTTCTTATATTCCAACTGCAGTTCGTCAGTTTTTGATCAAACCGCCAAGGGCGCTACATAATCTATGTCCATTTTTGTCCTTCAACATGCACACGCAGAATGACTGAGGTATCCGTCTGTATCTGTCTGTCTCTATATTTACACATCCATCTGTCTGCCTATTAATCTACTCTCTCTCTCTCTCTTCTATATATAT
>JAYMFT010294668.1:0-10321 GCA_038088735.1 Panulirus argus | reverse complement strand
TCTTTATTTTTCATATATATATATATATATATATATATATATATATATATATATATATATATATATATATATATATTTCCGACAGTACAACATTAATAAAGAAACAGAAAACTCTAACAATATAAGGCAATATTTATCTCTCCAAAATATATTCTCCCGATTTTCTTGGTCGAGATACCCAGAGTCATGTCTTTTACGGTCACTTCTTCAAGCTACCTTAATTACTGTGTCGTGAAGTTAATCCGTCCAAAAGTGAATGTACGTTTAAAAAAGATGCTCTCCCGTGATCGACATGAAGTTACATAAGATTTATGAAGATATTACGTTCTCTGCCACATGATACAGTCTAACCCACTGTCCCTCCCTCACCTCCAAGGGATTTGCCTCCGCCTCCAAAAACACACACGTGCAATATCCATGTCTTGTTGTGTGAGGTTGTTAAACGCTAACCCGGTCCCAAGTTCCTGTTCATTCTGCGCCGACGTCGCTCGCTCGCCCAAGATACTTCACACAACCCCGGAAACCATTCGCTGAAGCCTTACGGAGTTGCCCGTACGGGTTATGGTCCGGGTGAGGTCACGATCATGAGAAGGTGGGGGTCGAGGTCATGGGCACGTGGGGTCAGGGTCATTTGGGAGATAAGGTCGAAGTTCTGAGCAATTAGAGACAAGGCCGTTAGTTGGTGTGATGGGCGTTATATAACGTCTTGTCTGTCTCTGTTTCTTTTCTCTGTTTGTCTCTGTTTATGTCTGTTGGCTTTGTTTATCTGTGAGGTAAATCTGTCTTAACCCCTTCCTATTCTCCGGCCAACGTGGCACGGACGCAGGCTTGTCCCGCTACAGTCCATGTTGTTTCAAAAGGTAAAATAAAGACCTTTTATTTTTAAGGTTATGGGATTAATTTTCTTAGGTGTTTGTAGAGGTGACTAGTAAAGTAGACAGGTTGATATAATGCGATGGAAAAAGACTAAGAAATGACATTGTTGGTTTGGTTTATACTCGCGTACACTCGTGTATGAATAACAACATTCGTGACTGTGTACAAGACTTGGCAAATACATTCAGCGTGAAGGGAACCTGGCGACACGAATGTAAACTTCTCTCCCCGTAACACACATATAGTAATTGCCAGTCTTAGGAGGTTTGTACACAGCCTTTGTATTGACTGGAGTGGAATCAAAATCCTTTCGTCTCATTAACTCTCCTGACATCACCTATCTTCAAACATTCCTTTTAGGACGTTCCACTTTGCTGTTTTCTACCTATTTCTCACCCTAATATTTCGTGTTTTTCTTATTCAGTTTTCATTTTTACCGAACAACTCATTTGATAACATATCACAAGGCGGACGCTAGTTTTCTAGGACTGTGATGTGTTTTCTACTCTTATCCAGTCGTTGTTGTCACTACAGAGAATGATATAAGAGTGTGTGATTTTCCTTTTGCACTCTTAAAACAGATCTCTAGATGTTGAATAGTCGTAGGGTTATGAGGGGTACTTGGGTTCGACTCTTGGGCAAAGTAGTAAATTGTTTATATCGATTTACATGTGAACTTTAAGTGTTTTCGTATATTCAAGTCATATTAGATTTAGAGACCGAATTGGTGCTCAGGAACTCAGGGATTCAGTCTGTCTGTAACGTTTCGACGCATGGGTCACGTACGTGAGGTTTGAATCCATGGGGGCAATTCTAGACATTGCAGGCAGATGTTCTTGTCATATTACAGTTTCATTTGGTCTGTGCGTCCACATATGGCACAATTTAAAGCTCATTAGAACCTGGACAAGCGCCAGGCGAAGGTTACAGCCTTGGTCAGCCGTTTACGAATGGCGTGAGGACACAGCATAACGAGCTGGAGGCCGTAGACGTTACCCATGCATTACTCACATTCTCAGCTGTTCGTTTGGAGTGATTTTCTTGCACTTCACTTTCCCCTCTACTTCGAGGTCTTCTTCACTTGACGAAAACTTGAAAACTGACGAAGCCAAAGGAGGTACACCTCAAACCCACACAAGAGTTGATTATAATGAGTGCTAGGAATCCATTGGTACCGGTTTCATTTAAGTCCTGTCATATAGGAAGCGCTCGTCTGTCTTCTAAAATGTTTCCCCAGATTACTCCTAATTATCTTCAACGTATCGCGAAGCTCAAGATTTCTGTGGTCAGCCGAACGGGCGGTAAGATTCCCAATTTCTTTCACCAATTTTCTCATATATGTAGTTTTTACATGTGCATGATTTTTAGCTCATTCTTAGTTAAGAACTTACGGATTTTTTTTTCTCTCTTTTTAGAAATATATATGAAAATGCAATTTAACTTAAAATTTTATCCAATTTATTAAATTCTTTGGAACAGAAGATAATCACTTGGTAAGACCTCCATGTATTTCACGCGTTTTCTCTTAAGTTTTCGTAATGTTAAAATGAATATTAGCCCATGCAGTAGGGAAGGATATACTGTCAAGAAAAGAGTAGAAGAAACATAGGAAATATATAATTAATCAGGATTATATTGATCATAAGCTTGAAATGAATGCGGGCGGGAGAAAGGTAGAAGGAGTCCATCGCCTTAGCGCGCCGTAAACCCGAAAATTGCCGAAATAGACTACGCTGCGGTAGTGAGCGCATTTCGTACCAATTGCCAAATAATTTCTGTTCAAATGAGCTTAAGTGGAACAATGTTTGATATGAAATTATGTAAAGAATTTTGTAGCCAGTTGAAAAGAGATATGATTCACTTTGGTGCTCTCACGAGATCTCAAACACGGAAAAATGTATTTCAAATAACGTAATAGCATAGTGAGGCGTTATTTCTCTCGTATTGAGGGAAATGCCTTTAGTAAAATGACCGCAGAACAAATGGAATAGTCCTCAGTGAATTTAGGGAGAACTGGAAAAGACTTGTGGTGAGTTGTCTATCTTCACCAGAAGTTTTCTTAATAATACTCAGTGGTTGAGTTGTGGGGCAGGTCACTTAATTCTTAGTCCTCGTATTTACACTCATTTGATAGTTTCTCATTTGATTAGAAATGATATGTTTTATCACATTCTGGTGAGAATGTTATGGCGAAGTTATTTTTTCTTACTGTATGTCAAGCGTTGTTCTCCTTCATCGTTTGAACACAAGATGGGTAATTTGGGTAATTTCGAGGCTATTTCACCGCATCTGTAGCTACTTTCTCTTATCTTTCTAGATACATAAATGGTTACTAATTCATGCATCAAGATCCTTCTGAAGAGAACAGCCTAGAAAATTTGGTACAAAATGCAATTTACAGTATCATTTTACCTGCCGTAATTTGAATTTTTTGATTTGAGGGTGAGCGGGAGGTAGAGAAGGATTCCATCACCATTAGCTATTTTCTCTTACATTTTTTTTTTAGATTTGTATGTTAATGTTAATTCACGCATTAAGGGAGAACCTTATAAAGATAAATACCTTGAAAAAAAATTGAAAAATACAGTATACTGTATCATTTTCCTGATCCTATGTTGAATGTTTTGTAATACAGGGATTCTAACGATTAAGAGTAGGTCAGACTTGCTTATACAGTTCGCCTATTTTCTCTTTTTTTTTCTGTCGCTAATTTTCAGATTTTACAATATATGATAAGCCAGTGTAGCAAACTTTGAACAAAATAGAATATTTGAAAATTGGGTATAATGTCAGTTAAAGTTCAACAATAAAATAACTTTTGGATTTTGATAAAATATTTGTGAATGGATTCGTTTTAATTGATATTAGTGATATACATGAGGGAGAATAATTTGCTTTGTGATATACATGAGGGAGAATGATTTGCTTTTATTGTTTATTCTACAGTAGCAATTATGATCTAGAGGGCTGGGGTCATGATTCTAATTAATAAATAAAAAGTTTTAGTAAATATTAACAAGAGTTACAGCGGCATCTCTTGTTTCGTAAGTTATGACAATTAAGAACTGCTGAAGTTTTTCACTGGGTGTCGACATGATATATAACGCTTTAAAGCACATACAGATTCTCTAATTAAGAAACACAAGAATGTGAAATTCAGATCCCTCTTTGTGAAATTGAATATGTGTAAATCTTGTTTGCTCTCTCCATTGTGTACTCTTTTATGCTGTCATGATGTTTGTATCATAAACATAGACGTTTGGATTCAGATGTGTTGGTACTGTTGGATGGTATTTGATATGCTTATTTCAGAATAATGTTCACAGTAGTGGATGGACAGGTGAGAATTACTGTCCTACTCAAGTTACGCAATATATATATATATATATATATATATATATATATATATATATATATATATATATATATATATATGTATATTTGGTGTGATTCTTTCTCCTTTCGACCATAGAGCACTGGTATTGTAGGTCAAATAAAGAGATTTATTTTACACATGCTCCAAGACCACACTAGACATGATGCATGTCTGTTTGAACGTGTTTTGATTAGGTAGTTGGGTATTATCATGCTCTGCAAACGGAATAAATCTCTCTAGACCCAGGAACGTAGGTAACTTTTTTAATGTCATTATCATGCACATGAGGACATTTTCAAATGACTTAGGGAAGACTACAAGCATCCCTCCTGTTCTAGTTAATAGGCCCCGTTTGAGTCTTCACAATCTGGACAGTTGTTTCACAAAATGCTCCTCCCTCAGACTTTCTAATTCAAAGACCTGCTGCCTGCCTTATGAGTATGTTATCTTAATTCATGTCACATATTAAACAAGAATATAAACTCTTCCACTCAGAATGAATTCTGATGAATGTAAGGAGTTTTATCAAAATCCAGAGGTTATTTCACTGGTGCCCTTAACTGGTATTTTACAGAAAAAATGTAATGTACTGTATCATTTACTAGTTGCAAGTCTATTGCTAGCTTTTGGGTGACATATGGTAATTTTAACTCTATCATTGTTTTTGAATATATAGATTATCATTGATTTAGATTGTATGTTCATATATATGTTTAAGATTTCCCCATGAGTATCTAAGGGGCAATATATTGTGTGTTATGGGGCCTCCAGTACCTAATATTTAATTTATATTGAAAACCAATGAAATGAAATTTGTGCTATTTCTAAATGTCTGTCTCATAATTTCATAATTGATATTTTTTCTTGTTAGGTTCTATTTAGTATCTATAGGATTTCGTTTTCCCCTCGTATGTGGTACTGCTCACTGCTTCATCTACCTCGCTATTGACCAGAGTGAAATTAAAAACGTTCTATCTGGTTCATTCTGCAGGCATCAGCTTTCTTCAACCATCCCTCTCTCTCTCTCTCTCTCTCTCTCTCTCTCTCTCTCTCTGTGCCGTTGCTGCACTCTATTCTAAAAGTATTATTTTCGCCAGTGCATTCATGAACAAACTGCCTGTGTTCCCATCTCCCAAGATTTAGGTGGTGGGAGGCACGAGTCCGAAGGCTGCTTTTTACAATTTCCTTGTGGAGACTGGTCTCACGGGGGGATTATCAGAATCCCACCTTAACCCAAACAGTTATGCTTATCAGTACTCATATTCCTTTCCCTCTCCTTATCCTTACAACCTTTCCATAACTTTAAGGGTTCGGTCTACAACACTTGCAGAACGCTTATCGATTTCTTTTTCTCTCTTTGTTTCACCTTATTATTCCCTTCAAACAAGATTGCTTTGCAGTGAGGCTAGTGTTTCCCTGCCCGACAGGATGGTCGACTGGGGCACGCGCATATCTTCTGCTGGATCAACACGTCCCTTACGCTTGGTGGAAATTTTGCCTTATCTAGGCAGGTGTGTGGCTGAGCTATGGAACGGCGTTGTATATGGTGCCTAGAGAGGCGCATACATTGCTTTGATGGGATGGGAATTTCCCGGCATGTTTATTTGATGTTTTGGATATTATTGATTTGCCTGTTTCAAATTCTGTTTTTATTCAGTTGATGAAATTGTCTATAAAAGACTATGTATTTGTAATTTAATGGAAAATATTATGCTCAGAAATTTGGTGTTACGTAGTCTTTGTATGGAATTCTTTGAAACAAAATCACTAAGGCATATCATACCCTCAAAGGCAATTTGGTTTAGATATGTAAATGATGTTCTTTGTGTCTGGATAACAGACGAAAATTTGTAAGTAGCGTCTATGGATCAGAAGGCATATGATGGGGTTGATAAAGATGCCCATTGGATGGCACATGGTGTAGAAGACTGTGTGGTGTGGGAGGAAAGCTGCTAGAAGCAGTGAGAAATTTTCATCAACAGTGTAAGGCATGTGTACGTGTAGGAAGAGAGGAGAGTGAATGGCTCCAAATAAAGGTTGCTCTGGGGAAGGCGTGTTTGATGTCACCATGGCTGTTTAATTTGATTATAGATGGGATGGAGAGGGTGGTAAATGCGAGAGTCATGGAGAGAGGGGGTGAGTTTGCAGTCAGTAGGGAATGAGATTGCCCTATAATTGAGTTAGTTATTGTCTGCTGATGATACAGCACTGGTGGCAGATTTGAGTGAGAAACTGCAGAAGTTGGTGACTGAGTTTAAAACAGTGTGTCAAAGGAGGAAGTTGAGAGTAAATGTGAATAAAAGCAAGGTTATTAGGTTTAGCAGGGTTAGGGACAGGTTAGTTGGGGTGTGAGACTGAGTGGAGAAAAATTAGAGGAAGTGAAGTACTGTAGACACCTGGGAGTGGGAAAAGCAGCCCGCTGCGGTGCATAACATATGACAGATAGAGAATGGATGGAGCAAATGAAGCCTTTCTTCGTCTGTTCCTGGCGCTCCATCTCTAAGGCAGGAAACTGACTGCGATCAAGTATGGATATATGTATATATCGATATTATTATTATTATTATTTTTATTATTATTATTATTATTATTATTATTATTATTATTAATGAAACAGCTTTGTTTAGGGCATTCAGTTGCCCGTGCCGTCTCAAGCAACAAAGAGAAAAGAGCGTTCTTTACGTCTCTTTGTTGACGGCCACGAGGCTTGGACACCCATCCGTGTGAATGTTTTCTCTTTGTTCAGCGGAAGACTTTCACTCTCCATGGTCTACTCCCAACCTCCCTTACCCCCTGACGTTATGCCACACGAAAATCTTTTCCGACACCACTCCTCAGATATTACGGCCCAGGAATGGACGCACCAGCGACAGGGCTTCACATTCTCGGGGAAGGGAACGCTTAAATGCTCCAGCGAGAGATGTCATTACTCCAACGAGAAATGTCGAAATGCTTTTGCGCGGAGATTTACTCAAAAAGTTCTGAGAAATGTTTGAATGCAGTAGAATGAACGTACTTCTTTTAAATGTTCGAGGAAAAGTGGTTGATATGTTTCAGTAATTTGTACTGAAATGTTTTTGCAGTGATTATATAAATGCTCGAATTAGTAATGCTTAAACTTTAGAGAGGAAAATTGCCATTATTTTTTTTTTTACTAATGTGCTTTACATTTCTGAAACGTTCCCATCAAAATGATATCACTGCTTTAGCAAGAAATATTTAAATCCATGATTGATAGATGTTAGCATCCTTTCGCCGGAGACTTTCGACTGCTCCAGAAAGAGATCCAGTCGAACATGTGAGCGGGGGGAGCTCTCAATCAATTAACAAGGAAAGGTTCAAACATTCGAACAAGAAAACTTTTGAGTATTCCGGTCATCAGCGTTTAAAATTCTAAGAGGCACGGAATTTAAACACCTTTGGTGCGCGAAAATTAAATGTTTCGGAGGCGATGCTGTAAGTTTAAAGTATCTCATTAATGACGGATTTCCATGTTTAGGACACAGTGGATTCAAATGCTTCTGAAGCCCCGGCTTCACATGCTTAGTAAATGGGTCTGAAATGGTCATACTAAAGAGGGACGCTGATCCTATAAATATATATTGTGTTCACATGCTTCAGAGGTTCCAGTTTTAGGTGCATCATACACTTCACATTGTGATACCTCAGATTGATAAGGGATACTAATGCCTCATATACTCTGGAATCAAATGCTTCAGACGCATCGGCTTGGTTTAGATACAGTAGGATGAATCATCTTCCTCCTTTGACACGCTGTTTTAAACTCAGTCACCAACTTCTGCAGGTTCTCACTCAAATCTGCCACCAGTGCTGTGTCATCAGCGAACAATAACCAACTCACTCATAGGGCAATCTCATCCCCTACTGACTGCAAACTCATATCCGCTGTCCATGACTCTCGCAATTACCTCCCTCTCCATCCCATCCATAATCAAATTAAACAGCCATGGTGACATAAGACCAACCTTTATTTGGTACCATTCACTCTCCTCTCGTCCTACTCGTACACATGCCTTACCCTGTTGATAAAAATTTCTCACTGCATCCAGCAGGTTTCCTCCCACACCAAATAGTCTCCAGTACCATGTGCCATCCAAAGGGCATCTTTATCAACCCTATCATATGCCTTATGATCCATTGACGCTACATACAAATACATCCGTCTCACTTAGTATTTCTCACACACATTCTTTAAAGCAAACACCTTATCCACACATCTTCTAATACGTCTGAAACCACACTTCCTCACCAGTCTGATTGTCCGTCCATGCTTTCCCACTCTTAACCATTACTCTCTCATACAACTTACGAGGTGCACTCAACAAACTTATACCTCTGGTGTCTGAACGCACACCTTCCTCCCCCTTGCCTTTACACAGTGGCACTACACATGCATTCCGCCAGTCCACACGCACCTCACCATGATCCATACATACACTGATATTCCTAACTAACCGATCAACAACATAGTCAAACCTTTCTTACCACAACTCATCTTACATAAGGCATATCTTTGTCCGCCTCCCCGTACATTATGGAAGGCGATGTCACGCTAACATTTTAGTTCTTTGTCATCTCTTCTACGGACTGATTACCATTTTCAGACGTCAGGGCGTAAATTGGCAAGGTACTTGAAATATCCTAGGTCCAAAGGGTCTTGATATCCAGAATGAGGAAGGTTTTGATAAGTTGTTGTAGGAAGCAGCTGCCTGATGGTGTGTTCTGAGCACCCTGTGCGCTTAGAAATCTTACGTTTATCCTCACTTTCTTGCTTCCAGGCAATGATTCTGGCTTTCATCCTCTTAGAAAGGTAAGAGCCAGTCACCTTGAAGCACAGGTGTAACAGACACAGCTCTCAGAAGCGAAATTCTCAAAATTAAATGGCAGCAGCCAGGGAGAGTAAAGAAGGTACATCCTTCCCTCAAGATTGCCTGAGGCACACTGAAGTGGGTTGCTGGTGCTCACACCGTTAGAAACGCTAGTCATAGCGACATAATGTAAGATGATTTCACCATGAGAGAGTCATTTGCCATTCCCATGGCAATGTAGTCGGGTGGCTCACCCCCGGTAAGATGGAAGCATCTCTGCACCGACCCAACTTCGTTGGTCCGTCTTCTGTAGGAATGGGCTCACCTGAAGAGCTCCCTCTGCGTCACGGGCCCCTTGAGGCTCGAAAGAAGTTTGGAGAGCCTATACTGGACTACCTGGTGCTGCGCCCCTGCCGAGGCCAGTTTGTCAGCCACCTCGTCACCCGATTTATACAACACCTGAGCAAGGTGTAGACTTTTATCTAGAATTGAAAAGCTGTAAAAGGAAGCTGTTTATTTTCGTTTATTTCTTTCCTGCTAACATAAAGAGCATAGCGAGGAAATTTAAGAGCATTAAAATCTATTTATTTAGATATTATATGTTTTTTATGAGAGAATATCGTGACGCGAGAAATTACTGAATCTTCCTTGTGGGTTCTGGCGCCTCTGTAGAGATTTATACTATTTTTCATATTAATCATTTCTCGACTTTATGGGCTCCCGTGGTGTAGCGGTTAGTGTTCCTGACCGTGACGCATTCACGGGCCGCCCATGGCCGAGCGCATAGATTTCGAATCCTGGTTGCGGCAGTAGGTCCACAGTCAACCCAACTGTTCATCCACCCTCTAGGGGTTGGTCGATAAAATGGGTACCTGGCTCAGGCTAGAGTATATATACTTTCTGTCTTTTTTTTTTTCCCCCATCTCTTAATACTCTCCGTATTTCAATTAGGGGCCCGGCCTTGATGTGGACTTTTGTCCGTCACTGGAGCCTTCAACATAAAAAAGGAAGAAATATAGCGATAATGGAATGGCCTTGATTAGGGCCTCAGTTGTCTTTGCCGCCTCACATAACATGAATAAAATATATATAGGAAAATGATGCAAGTCGCACATTTCAATGTTGCTTTGTAGCCTTAAGGCGATTTTCAGTTCCTTCTTACGTCTCTCTCTCTCTCTCTCTCTCTCTCTCTCTCTCTCTCTCTCTCTCTCTCCTCTCTCTCTCTCTCTCTCTCTCTCTC
>JAYMFT010294657.1:0-10321 GCA_038088735.1 Panulirus argus | reverse complement strand
CCCAAAACACTTGCCTCGCAAGATCTTTCTTCTCATGACCAGGTGCATAAGCACCAATAATCACCCATCTCTCACCACCCACTTTCAGTTTTACCCACATAAATCTGGAGTTTACTTCCTTACACTCTATCACGCACACACTCCCACAACTGCTTGAGGAGTAGTGCTATTCCTTCCATAGCTCTTGTCCTCTTACCAACCCCTGACTTCACTCCCAAGATGTTTCCATACCATTCTTCCCCTTTACCCTTGAGCTCGTTTCACTCAGAGCCAGAACATCAAGGTTTCTTTCCTTAAACATACTACCTATCTCTCCTTTTTTCTCATCTTGGTTACATCCACACACATTCAGACACCCGTATCTGAGCCTAAGCTGGAATATACCACAAAAGTTTGATTTTCTCATTTAAAGTAAAACAGATCTACTGGAATGGGTCCTCAGAAATACAACAAAAATGGCACTAGAGATGAGTAGATTGAGTTACAAAGAGAGATTTGAAGCCCTTGATCTTCCTGTGTTATAAAAAAGATGGCCACCAAGAGAAATAATAAACACATTATTAATTCCAAGGAAGCCACAAATCCACAACAAGAAGGCTTCATAAGCTGAATAAGTGTTAGGTGGGATGTACAGAACCATTTTTCCAATAACAGACCTGTGAATAAGTGGAGCAAACTAAGGGGAGAATTAGTATTTGTAAGTACCACTAGAAAGTTCAACAGCTTGTGGCAGTAGCACAGAGATGTGAGGTGGGGTCCCACAAGTGCAAGGTTTCCTTCTCATATGTACAGACAGGTAATCACAACCATATACATCAACCATGAAAAGAATGGATTTTAGACAACTCTGTTGTAGAATACCTATTGCATAAACAAAAACTTCTAAACAAAAAATCTAAAACAAAACTTATTAAGTCAAAACCCAACATACATGTTCATATGTGTCATTTTGATAATTTCAGCAATTTTAGGGATCTTTAAATTCTTTTATGAGAATTCAAATACCGGGGGTGATAGTCAAAGGGCTATCTAAAGACATGGGTCTGGAGAATACCAAAGTATTAGCTATGTTATTTCATACATCAAGAGTTCCTGAACAAATCTAAATTGGCCTTATCTAGTTTGAAAGTATGAAAATGTTAGATTTCAGTGATTTTGAGAACAGAAGAAAAATAAAGACATAAGAATAGTAAAAAAAAAAAGTAATATTTTAACAATGAGCCTCAAAGTATATCTTTAGCTTAGGATCTACACCAATTTTCATACATCCAGGTGAGCAATTCAGTATCTGCTGCTGTTTCAAAAAATTTTACTTTCACAATTAGACAAAAAAATAACCAAAACAATCCCTCAAATATCTTTTGAATTTTTTTTCATGTTAGTTTTGTCTACAGACATCTTTATGACATTTGGAATCATTCTGGTCTGAATAACCACATTTTTCAATTCATCATTATATAATACATATCCAATGATTGTGTTACCAGACTCCATCTGCATGTAGTCATGCTTTGAGATTAAAGTCACCTTTGGCTAGGTTGCCTTATCTTCAATAAATGAAATGTAGTATAATCTTGTCACAGAACTTCTCACTCCAGTGGAGTTTGTCCTTTCCCTGCAACTGACTGTAACATAGCCTCAAAACCACAGAAGGGTCCTGGTGTTATACAGGTATCTTTAGATTAACTATCCAAAGACTTTTATAACTGAAGCTCTAACCTTAATTGAAATGTGAAAAGGGATAATGTGAGGCAGAAATAAGAAAACAAGAAAAATATTCTAAGAATTTTGGAGGAAATAGAAAACCTGCCTAAAAGGTCCAGGTTATATTTCTTAGGAAAGACATTATGGGGTACTGAGTTCCAAAGCTTGAAGGCGTAAGGAAAGAAACAGACATCAAAATGGCCCACCTCTGAGTTGCTAAAAGCTACACTGTACTTACAAATGCAGTTGCTAGCTAACTGGGGGAGGCACAAAAGTAGATGGCTCTTGGAAGCAAAAACCAAAGTAATATCTACAGGAGAGGTAAAGTGAGCCAACACTGCAACATAGGGCACATGGGTCAAGTTGTGAGATTAAACAGGAAAAGATGATAAGTTGAACTGCTTTAAATTAAGCTCTGTCTCATAAGTGTGTAAAGCTAGAACCTCCCATATATGAGAGCAGTAATTTATACAAAGGATAGATCAGTCCTTTTAATAAAATGAGCAGCTGCTCAAAAGACAAAATTTAAAACATCTATACTGGATTCCCTGTATATTTGTACATTGTGAGGTTTCCAAGACAGGTTAGATGTCACAATGACCCCTAGAATGTTCACTGTGTTAATGGTGGAATTACACATCCATCAAAAGAGACAAGAAAGTTGTGAGGGGTTTAGAAAGAGCCATGGGCAGAAACTTTGTTTTGAAGGCAACAAACTTGATTCTGTGTACTCTTTTGAAAAACCCTGTTCAAGTTTATATAGGAAGCTGTGTTGAGACAAGATGCAAACTAAAAGAAAACACATGTAGTATATTTGAAGGTTGAGGAGGAACACAGTTTAGTCATCAGCATATAAGTGTATTTGGTTACCTGTTTAGGGAAGAAATAAACTGATAAAAAGGAGGAAAAATGCAAGGGACAGAACCATGACAAACGTGACTGTTGATAGGGAAAGGAGTTGAGGTTGATCCATCAACAATTACAAAGACAGTTCAACCAGAGGGGAAGCTTAAAAAAAAAAAAAAAAAAAAAAAAAAAGAGAGAGAGAGAGAGAGAGAAACCAAAAGAGGGTAAGTTGGAGGAGAGACCCCAATGCCATAAGCTTTTGTTATATCAAGGGCTACAACATAGGATTCTCTAAAATCTTTCAGAGATGATGACCAGAAATTACAGGAGGTATCACACTTATGAGTGTCCGACCTCCAAATACCTGTACTTAAGAATGAGCTCCAAAAATCAATATCTGATTTCTAGTCCAAAAAAGCTATCAATTTCTTATACTTAAAAACTGCCGAACTGCATCTTTTCTACATTTAGTGATGATTAATATGATGTATTAACTTTTTACTTCCGAACAAAATATACATTATTACAGTCATGTAAGGATATTTCCTCCAATCTTATGCATTTCCTTATGTTTTCTGACTTATGAACAGACCGACTTACAAACAGGGTCCAAGAACCTAGCATGTTCATAACCTGAGGATCCTAATAGTAAGATAAGAAAGAGTGTCACCTGTGGATCTTGCCTTGCAGATACCATACTGATGATCACAAAGATGAATGTGAGATTTAAGATGTTTAAGGACATGGGAGCTGAGGAAGGTTTCAGAAACTTTGAATAAAGTAGAAATCACAGCAACAGGGCGACAGTTGGAGTGGTTAAAATAATTCCACTTCTTTAGGATGGGAGGTAGAATGAAAAGTTCTGGTTTTTAAACTGAAACAGAAGTGTGTAGCAAGTACAGGTGCAAGTTTGGGAACACAATCTTTCAATACACAGGAATGGATGATATCTGGTCTACACGCCAAACTTGTGTCTAGAGTGTAAAGTACTTGTCAGACAGCATGAAAAGAGACTACTAGGAGGAACATAGGATTAGTAAAAGGAGCATCAGGGGGTGAAAGAATGTTAGAATCATTCAAGGTGGAATTAAAGAAGAAAAAGACAACCAAAAAGAGATACTTTGTCAATGGGAGACACAGCTATAGTATTGTTAGTACAGAAAAGAGAAGGAAAGGAAATGTGACACAAGTAGAGAAGCTATTTGAAAATGGGTCAAACTATATTCATCAATATGTAATTCATTTAAAACATTCTTTACAATGATTTTGGAAACGTATGAAAGATTATAATGATTCATATTGGTGATTCAAAGAAGTACCAAATTACATACCAAGAGCTAAGCATGCCTGATATTGCGTGTCAGGCTGGCTGAATAAATTTTCATTAAGTGTGACCTTCTCTTTATTGTTTTTTTGCTATTCATTAAGCAAAGTTTCACTTTCTAATCAAGATCACTAAGCAAAGTGTTCTTGCTGGTTCCTATGATAGGAAATGAATTTTTCACCAACTCCTTTAACAGTTAATATACATTTACTCATTCTGTCTACTATAAGCAGTGTCTTTCTGATTTCTGTTAGTAAATCATTACCCATTCCCCCCCCCCCCCCAAAGGACAGGGAAGGGGTTCCATATTTGTGGGGTAGGATCTCTTGGAATTTACCTTTATACAACTTATCAAAGTTCTGTTTGCTGCCAAGATCTCTAATTTCATTGCTTAGTTTATTCTATTCCCTGCTGTAATCTCACTCTTCTGACTTTTTATATCTTTTTAAAGAGTTTCATGATTAACTTCTTCTTGTGCTTACATATCTCACATAGTCTTAGGGAGTTTTGTAGAGAGAAAAAAAAAAAAAGGTATGTCATACAGGTAAAATGATATCTATGGAACTGTAAGACAAAAAGGTATTGCACTCTTACCATTTCCTAAAATAAGAACTATAATTTTACCATTCTCTTCAAGAGCTACAAGGCATTAACTGGCTCTGTAAAAAAAGTGTCTTTGTTTCTCTGCCCATCTGTCTATCATTTTTATTGGCATCTCTGCTTGTGTGATGATGTTTCTACCTGTATGTACAGAATGGGAAGAGAGTTCTACATTACAGTCAGTAATGGCAGAGCAGCCAGGACAGGCTGCTATGTCTTGTGTCTGCTTGACCACCACAGATATGGGGTAACAGGATCATGGTTTGCTTCTAGTAAAGACTCGTAAATACTCAGTATATCTGAAAGTTTGAAATATTCAATATACTGAATGGCTCTGTGAGCTGTCATTCTGCAAGAAAACCCTGTAGAAGATTGATGGATGAATGGAAAAGAATGTCTGAGGACAGGATTAATGCATACAGCTTCCATAAATTCAAGAATTTGTATGATAGTACAGAATATTCAAGAGACTGGGTCCCATGAGTATAAAATTCCCTCCCGTACAGTTCAAATAGGTGCTTAAACTGAAAAACACATATCACTATACTTCATGACTTATGGTCCTGCTTAATAGATGTGTCTGGCTTCCTAATCACAATGGGAGTCCCATAAAGATAGAAGGGCCACTGCATTTGACATCACCTTCTGCTCACTACCCCAACACATATGCACTACCTGAAGCATCCTACAAAAACTGTCCTGTTACCATGTACCCACCCTGGTAATATTCCACGTGGCTCATCCAATCCAGAAAATTATGAAAAAGACTTACATAAACTACATAAAAGCAGATTGGCCAGCCTTCACACAGAACATGGAAACAAAACTACAAAACTTCAATTTAGGTGATTTCCCATCCCTAGATCATGCAATCTTGCACTTCATCATCTCCAACCAAGCCAACAAAAATCACATAGCATATGGGCAGAGAAAGCCATACAACCCAAACTTGACCCCATAAGTTACAAGCCTCATAAAGCAAAGAAACCACTCACCATTGACAGAAATCTAGGAACAAATCCAAACTCTAATCAACACTATCTTTCACCTACTCAATCACAGTAGGATAAACTGAAAACTGGCACTCCTCCCTAAACACAATGAATAACAAGAACTACAGCAACCAACTCTGGCACATGTTAAAGAAGATCCACTCTTATAGCATCACAAATGAAGCACTCCTGACCCATTCCACTGTACTCCCTTCTCTCAAAGAACAAACAACATTCTCATGAGACACTACTTATGAATCAGCCAAAAGCCAACTTCACCTCTAAACAGGAAAGTCATGAAAAATCTACACAAAATTCATCCAAAAACAGCCCACATACCCTTCACAACCACTGATACAAGCAATGCAATTAAAACCATAAACAACTCTACTGCGACAGGTCCTGAAAATATATCAAACTTTCACATTAAACACTTCGGCCCAATTGCAATCCAAGCACATAAAGATATCCTCAACCACTCATGGGAACTGAACAAATTCCCTAACATCTGAAAACTTTGCTAACATAATACTAACCCTAAAATCCTCCAAACCACACACCTCCCCCTCCTCCTGCAGTTCTATATAACTTCTATCCTTACTATTCAAACTCTGACAAACTGATTCACAACTGAATCATACAAAACATCCCACTAACATCCACACATCATGGCTTCAGACCTAATCACTCCACCACTACATTACACAATGACTTGCACAACATATCCTAAATGGTCTCAACCAATCACAGGCCCCTTCCTACAAAGTGCTAGTGGAGATATACATCAACAAAGTATTCATCACTGTCCATCAACACATCCTCACATTAAAAATACTTGACACCATTGACTAAAGCAAAGACAAAAAGTGGTTTGCCAACTTTAAAACTGACCCCACTGAAGAGTCACTTGCAACTTCTTCACCTCTAAAACATTTAAAATCTACAATGGAGTTCCCCAAAGAGCAGTTCTTACTCCAACTCTCTTCACTCTCTTCCTGCACAACCTCCCAATACGTCTAACAAACCTAAACATAAAGGTCCTTTCATATGCAGATGATATCACAATCACATTTAAACATACTGACACCACAACAGCAACAACAAACATGCAGCACAACATTACACAACTGGAAACACTGTTCACTGAAAACAAAACGTCTGCATATCCACTGAAGTCTTCATTCACTCTTTCAACTCTAGGCAGACACAGAAAACCACTTAAAATAGCAGTCACAATAGCAGTCACTACAAATTACCAACACAGCAACAATAAACATGCAGCACTACACTACACAACTGGAAACATTGTTCACTGAGAAGAGAATGTCTGCATCTCCACAGAAATCTTCATTCACTCTTTCAACTCTAGGCAGACATAAAAACAAACATTTAAAATAGTAGTCAATGAAATCATAGGTTGCCTAGCAACCATAAAAACTCAAGATCTACACAACAAAACACAGATCCTCCCAGTACAATCCCATCTCAACATGCTCAGCACTCAATTCCATGCAAAAATACTAGACCCCTGCCATTTAACCACTCCATGACTAACTACCAAACCTCAGTTAGAAATTAAAAGCTTAAAACTGACCCACACTTCAGAAACCTTTACTCATAGATCCCACCACCCGCAACAAATACTATAGCTTACCACTGACCTACACTTCAGAAACCTTTACTCATAGATCCCACCACCCCCAACAAATACTATACTGAAAAAACACACACATCTTACTTGATCTACCCTTCTCACTCCAAAAATTGGCCTCAAATGTCTAATTTCCATCACAATCACCATCTTCAATACACTTTCATCTAAAGCCCACACCTCCCATCCAAAGAACATTGTTAAGACTACTTACCCATTTTATCCTGAAATAACCTGACAAGCACTAAACAACTGACCTCATAACTAAGTCTTAAACTTTATCCCACTAGACATGCACTCATAAGAAGCCACACTCCCCAGAAAAGTATGAGTTACTGGTTCTCATCTAAGCTCTGAAAATCACCCATCCCTACAACACTATAAACACTGTTTCAACATATCTCAAGACCTTTCATGACCACAGTGCAACCACCACAAAGAAAACAATGAAAAGAAACCTGGATTTTCTTGCTCTGAGTGAAAAAAAGCTCAAGGATAAAGGGGAAGAATTGTTTGAAAACATCTCAGGAGTAAAGCCAGGGGTTGGTGAGACAAAAAAAACTAAGGAAGGAGTAGCACTACCCATGAAGCAGGAATTGTGGGAGTGAGTGATAGACTGTAAGCAAGTAAATTTTAAATCAATGTGAGTAAAAAAAAATTGAAAGTGGATGGTGAGATATTGGTGATTGGTAGTGCTTAAGCACCTGGCTATGAGAAGAAAGATCAAAAGAGCACCCGTGGCGTAGCAGTTAGTGTTCCTGACCATGACGCATTCACAGGCCTCCCAGGGTTGAGCGCATAGGTTCGAATCTTGGTCATGGCAGTCAGTCCACAGTCAAACCAGCTGTTCATCCACCCCTTGGGGTTGGTCGATAAAATGGGTACCTAGCTCAGGCTAGGGTATCTATATATATAGCGTTAATGGGATGGCCTTGATTAGGGCCTGTGACATCTCAACTATCACAAAAAAGAAAAAAAAAGTGTTTTGCAAGCAGTTGAGTGAGTGTCTCAGCAGCTTTGATGTAAGAGACCAGGTATTAATGATGGGTGCTTTAAATGCAAAAGTGAGTAATGCAGCAGTTGAGGGAATAATTGAGTATCAAGGAGTATTCAGTGTTATGAATGGAAATGGTGAACAGCTTATGGAGCTGTGTGCTGAAAAAATACTGGTGACTGGGAATATTTGATTTATAAAGAGGGATATACACAAGTATACGTATATGAGTAGGAGAGATTGTCAGTGGGCATCACTGGCTTACATATTAATTGATAGGTATGTAAAAGAGAGACTTTTGGATGTAAATGTGCCTAAAGCGGCAGCTTGTGGAATTTCTCATCACTATCTTGTGGAGCCGAGGGTGAAGATTCGTAGAGGTTTTTGAAAATGAAGAAATAATGTCAGAGAGAAGAGAGTTTCAAGAGTAAGTGGGCTTCAAAAGGAGATTTGAGGGAAGAAATACCACGAGAGACTGAGGGCAGAATGGCAAAAGGTCAGAGTAAATGAAGCAAGGGGAGTGGGTGAGGAATGGGAGGTATTTAAGGAAGCAGTGATGGCATGTGCAAGATATGCATGTGGTATGCAAAGTGCAGGAAGTGAGCAGATTAGAAAGGGTAATGAGTAGTGGGATGAAGTAAATTTTGCTAGTGAAATAGAAAAGAGGTGTTTGGGAGGTACTTACATGGATTGAGTGCAAGTGATTGGGGATGTATAAGAGAAAATGGCAGGAGAGTAAGAGGAAGGAACAAGGGTTAAAAAAAGAGGGCAAATGAGAGTTAGGGTATACAAGTATCATTAAACTTTAGGGAGATTAAGATGTTTTGGAAGGAGGTAAGTAATGTGCAAAAGAGAAGAGAACAAATAGGTATATCAGTGAAGAGGGGTAAAAGGGGAAGTGATAACAGCTGTTGATGAAGTGAGGAGAAGATGGAGTGAATATCTTGAAGTAATGTTAAATGTGTTTGATAACAGAGTGGCAGATATGGGGTGTTTGGGTCGAGGTTGGCATGCAATGTGAGGGAGTTGTGGACAGTGGTTTGGTGAAGAGAGACAAAATGGTGAAAGCAATGCGTAAGATGAAATGTTAAGAATTTTCAATGTATGGATCCTGGTGAAGTGCCTGAGGACTGGCTGAACACATGTATAATGCCAATGTATAAATGTGAGGGGGATAAAGGTGAGTGTTCAAACTACACAGCAATAAGTTTGTTGAGTACACTTGGTAAGGTGTATGGGAGGAAACTGATTGAGAGGGTGAAGGCATGTACAAAGCATCAGATTAGGGAGAAGCAGTGTGGTTTTGGAAGTGATAGAGGATGTGTGGATCACGTGTTTGCTTTAAAGAATGTGTGTTAGAAACTCTTTGAAAAACAGATGGATTTGTACGTGATATTCATGGATCTGGAGAAAGCATATATTAGGGTTAATAAGGATGGTTTATGGAAGGTCTTAAGAATATACTGGGTGGGAGGAAAGCCGCCAGAAGCAATAAGAAGTTTTTACCAAGGGAGTAAGACATGTGTATGAGCAGGAAGAGAGGAGAATGAATGGTTCCAAGTGATGTTTGGTCTGTGGCAGAGGTGGGTGATGTCACCAAGAGTCTTTGAGAAAAGGCAAGTATGCAGTCTGTGAGGGATTATAGGGCCTGGGAAATAAGTCATTTATTCTTTGCTGAGATACTGCACTGGTAGCAGATTTGAGTATGAAACTTCAGAGGCTGGTGACTGCGTTTGGAGGAGTGTGTGTGAGAAGAAAGTTGAAAGTGAATATAGATAAAAGCATGGCTATTAGGTTTAGCAGCATCAATGGAGAGGTTAGCTGGGGTGTGAGTTTGAATGGAGGAAAATTGGAGGAAGTGAAAGTTTTATATACCTAGCAGCAGACATGGCAGCCAATGAAATCATGAAAGCAGAAGTGAAAGGAGGGGGAGAAGGTTCTGGGAGTGCTGCAAAATGTGTAGAAAGAGAGAACATTATCTGGAAGGGCAAAAATGGAGATGTTTGAAAGAATAGTAGTCAAAACAATATCATATGGATGAGAGGCATGGGCTATAGATATGGCTGTGCACAGAAGGGCGGATGTGTTGAAAATGAAATGCTTGAAGACAATATGGTGTAGCGGTTAGCGTCTCTGACCGTGACGCATTCACGGGCCGCCCAGGGTCAAGCGCATAGGTTCGAATCCTGGTTGCGGCAGTCGGTCCACAG
>JAYMFT010294646.1:0-10321 GCA_038088735.1 Panulirus argus | reverse complement strand
CGTTTTGATAACTGCTTCTTTCCCTACACGTCGAAGCTTTGGAACTCTCTACCTTCTCATGTCTTCCCCAATAACTAGGACCTGGCTCATTTTAAGAGACATATTTTTCACTTTTTCAAAAATTTGTAAATACACTCTCTGTCCCCCACCCCCCCTCCTCAATTCTCTCCATGTTTCAGTTAGGGCCCGGCCTTGATGTGGACTTTTGTTCATGACTGGAGCCTTCAACATAAAAAATGATGTCGTTCGTGGAGTTAAAAACAAAAACAAATGTTAAGCTGTTATCAAACGTATCTGATATGCTACTTGCACCTATATGTTAATAATCCGTTAAAGATAAAATGCTAAGCGTCGTGTCTAGCGCTAGCGAGTTATCGCTGGGAACAGACGAAAAAAAGGCACATCCGCTGAAATCCATTCTCTAACTATCATATGTAGTGCATTGAAACCATAGCTCCCTCTCCACAACCAGGCCATACAGACTTTTCCATGGTTTACCCCAGATGCTTTACATGCCCTGGACCAGTCCACTGATAGCATGTCAACCCCAGTATACCATATCGTTCCAATTCACTCCATCCCTTGCACTCCTTTACCCCACATACATGTTCAGGCCCCGATAGCCCCAAATCTTTTTCACTCCATCCCTCCACCTCCAATCTGGTCTTCCTGTTCTTCTTTTTCCCTTCACTTCTGACACACATATCCTCTCTATCAATCTTCGTTCGTTCATTCTCTCCATGTGTCCAAACCATTTCAGCACAAAATCTTCAGCTCTCTCAGCCACACTCGTAGAGCAACTCATCAGGTAGTAGGATGTTGACAACAGTCGCCCAGGGTGGTACTACCGTCCTCACTGAGGAGCGTTAAAATCGTGCCCGGAACCATTCTACATTCTCCATGTCAGGTTGTTGGTCTTGCTTTCTGTCTTATCAAAGCGGGACTACCGGGCTAGTCCTACCATCTTCTTGCAAGCACCATACACCTACTCAAACTTTGCTTGTTGTTATCGACTTTTTTCACGTAAGTACTTTTGCCAATTCCGGTCCACTCAAGCACTTGTATCATCAAAACAGAGTCTGTCAAATCTATGGCCCTTAGTCCCCGGCATCATAGGATGCTAAGAATCTCCGGGTTTCTGCCTGCTTCTACAGCCATTGAGAGGGAGGGCTCTGACAGTAGTAGTACTGGCTCCTCCCACAACCATTCCCTCTCTGTTAGACCTTCCTCTTTTTCTATTCGCTAAACCAACACTCGTGGACTCCTTAGTGACCTATCCTCATTTGAACACCATCTGTCAAGTACCTCTCCTAATATCTTAGTTCTGTCTGAGACACAGTTGTCTAATGATGTTCTCACCAGTCCCTTTTCATGTCTAACTGTAATCTCCACTCAAGATTCAGGTTCAAAGGTGGTGTTTGTGCTTATTCCAGTATCAACACATTTGTTGCACGCCTAAAGGACCTTTGCTCTCCAAATTTTGATGCTATGTGCCTCAAAGTCTATCCACTTCCACACTTTTCCTCACTTTCGCCTATTGCCCTCCTAAATCTACAATTTTATATCCTTCTTCGACTATCTAACCTCCTGCCATGAGACTGTGATATCCTCTCACTCACAAGCCGAGATCCTCTACCTCGGTGATTTCAACGTTCGCCATAGGAAATTCACAAACATTTCTCCCTTTCCTTAACAATTTGCTGTGGAAGTGGAAAATAATTGTATATTACCATTTTTAGATTGCATGATCCATAGGGATAGAAACATGTTTAAGTTTAGCATATACAGAAAACCCACCAATGTTTGTTCTCTTATTCATTATTACTTAGATCAACATGACAAAGTTAAACTATTATCACTCTATGTGATATTCCTTAAGGCATTACGTATATGCAGTCCGGAATTTATTGATGATGAGTTTGAGAAGATGTATTCTGTTGGATCCAAGTTAAAGTATCCTAGATCTTTCATAGATGAATCTCTCAAGTTGACCAAGAAATCATTTTATAGAGTTAAACCCAAATCTCCCCTTGATACCAAGAATCTTTTAGTTATAATTTTACATTACTTACCAAGTTGCTTAAATCCTTTAATGTAAATGTAGCCTTCAGTAATAACAATATTTTAAAGAATATCTTAATAAAAAATTGCCAGAAAATTTTGTGGGCTGTATTTACAGAATCCCTTGTAAAAGCTGTAATATGTTTTGAGTTGGAGAGACTGGTTAGGAACTTTATGTTAGACTTAAACAACATGAATATAGTCTAAGAACAGGACAAGGATCAAATGCTTTGGTTAATCATGTTAAAAATTATGACCATTGCATTGACTGGAGCAATGCATATTCAGTTATTAACTGTAACTCCTTTCCCATTAGAAATATCATGGAATCTTCTGTTATTAGATACACAAAGAATTGTAGCATTAATATTAGTGAAGGTCTATACAAACTTGATAGCTTTGTCGCAGGCAAAATTTGTAAACAGTTCCCTTTCCTGTTCACATAATAGAATTTTATGACAGGCATGATGCCAATATGAACATCATCAACCCAAACACCACCATCCAGTAATACTTGTTTACCAGTGGCATCTTAGCTATGTTTCTTCCTTGTATATCAACTGACTCTTCTACATCTATCTCATTCTTGTATATCCCCTGATGATGTGATCATTACATGAAAGTGCACTTGGGAACTTATCGTGTTTCATTTTCCTTGTTGTTATCAGCATATACCAGATCATGCGCACCACTGTGACCTCTTGCAATATATTTTTATGCATATTTGCCTTAGAAGGAAAAAAAATCCTTGCTTGCCCCCCCTCTCTGTTCCTTCTTTTGGAAAAGTAAAACAGGATGGGAGAATTTCCAGCCCCTTGCTCCCATACCTTTTAGTTGCCTTTTACAACATGCAGGGTATACTTGGGAAGTATTCTTACACCCCTTTTCTCCAGAAAAGAGAGTCTCATAATCCAAGAGAAAAAAGGTGTAGAACTTTCCAGAACTGAAAAATCCAGTTCTAGGAATATCAGATATTAGTGGCAAGATATCAGATATTAGTGGCAAGATATCAGATATTAGTGGCAAGATTAGATAGCAAATATATATACATATCTTTCCTCACCATCATGAATTCTTTTAAATCTTAATTTTCTTTTGTCATCTGTTGACCCATATTGAATTAAAATAAGGCTTTTTCCTTTTTTTAGGTTATATTGATTTAACTGTCCAGGCCTTTTTCCTGCATAATGCCGGAGAGTATTAGTTGCATGGTTCTTACATTTTTCATACCTTGGCTATAGTAAGCTGTTGGGTAACTAATTCTGTTTTATACCAGTCTTTCACATCTTACTTTCTTTTTCATTCCCCTTTTTCTTCCCTTCTTATAACATGAGTGGGTTGTATGCGATGTATTGGGATGCCGTTCTCTTAAAGTTTTTATTTGGCAGGTTGCTAGAGCAACAGGCGTTGCTGATGAATGCTTAGGCAACATGCGAACTGTTCGAGCATTTGCTATGGAGGAAGCAGAGCAAAAGATATTTGCCAGAGAAGTAGATAGATCAAGGCAGTTGAATGAAGACTTAGGTTTTGGTATTGGAATCTTTCAGGTTTGTACTGCACAAGATGTGTTTTAAGGTGTTGAGATATTATGTAATCTTGAATTTTGTGCTAAATTAATGTTTGATTATGGAATTATGGTAGTCTGCTGACTATACCTGATTGATGATACCTGATTAATGGTGAATGAGAAAGGTTATCATGCACAGAGCATCTGTCTGGGGAGGAGCAAGTTTGTTTCAGGAAAGATGGAGGATGTATGGACCAGGTATTTGCTTTGAAGAATGTGTATGAGAAATTTTTAGAGAGTGACTTGTATGTAGCACTTATGGATTTAGAGAAAGCATGTGATATGGTCAACAGAGTTGCATTGTGGAAGATGCTACAGGTATGTGGTGTGAATGAAAATTTAATTAACGGAGTTTGGAATTTTCGCTAGGAAGGTTAGATGTGGGTGAGTGAGAAGGTAGGAGGGTGAGTGGTTCCCAGTGAAGGAGGGTCTGTATTAAGGATGTGTGTTGTCACCGTAGTTGTTTGATCTGTTTATGAATGAGGTCTTAGAGCCAGGAGTGGGTCTACAGTGCACTTGGGTTGGAGAGGAGCATAGGAAGTGAATCATTTGTTTGCAAATGAAATGTCTCAAATGGCAGATTTCAGAGAAAAACTCCAGAGGCTAGTAACAAAGTTTGGGAGAGTATTTGAAAGGAGAAAGGTAAGGGGAAATGTGTAAGCAAAAGTAGGGCAATGAGATTCAGCATGGGGATGAGAGAGGATAATTCAAATATAAGTTTGATTGGAGAGCATTTGGAGCAGATGGTGTGCTTTAGGCACTTTTTAGTGGACATGGCAGTAAATGGAACTATAGGGGCTGAAGTGAGATATAGTGTGAAAAAGGGGTCTTAGGTCCCAGGTGCATAAAGGAGCATGTGGAAGTTCATAGCCTGTCAGGGCAAAAATGGGCATGTTTGAAGTTAGTTGCCCCAAAAGTGTTGCGTAAATGTAAGTTTTAAGTCTTAATGCAAAAGGGAGGACAAGAGTGGAAGTATTAGGGATGAAATGTCCAAGGACAATATGTGATGTAAGACAGATTGATCATGTACTAACTGAATGTAAGAGAAAGGTGTGGCAGGGAGAGCAGCCAAGCTGACAGATCTTACCAGGTTTTGCTAGAATGGTTCAGACATATGGAAAGGATGAGTGAAGAAAGACAGCAAAGGAGCTACATATTAGAAGTAGATGGAACAAGAAAAGGGGAAACTAAGTAAGAGATGGAAGGATGGAGTAAAGGAGCCTCAAGGGACACTGGGGTGTAGACAGTTAGGAGAACAAGTGAATGATTTTGATCAATGTGGTATATGGGGTTAGTGACTGCTGCAAGTGGCCTGAACAGGGTATTTAAAGTAGTGAAGGTAAACCATGGAGTGGCCTGTGGAACCTGGCTCTGGACAGTAGGTGCTGGTTTCAGATCATTATACACAACAACTTTAGAGTGGGAAAGTGCCATTGTTTTCTTGGTTCCTTATAATACCTTATTAGGATGGAAGAGGTCGTTGGGTATAAAAAAAATATTAGTATGTTGTTAATTTGGTATCTACATTGATCTACATCGATTCTCGTGAAGCGTTCCAGCCTGGGATCCAGTGTCGGAATTTGGGCTAGAAGGCATATACTCTACCGACCATGCTACCGTGGTGGGGGTAAAAAGCTAATTTGGTAAAAGACTAGATATTAGTTATAGATATTGTTAGGGGTATTTTATATGCATGACTCATAGACTTACATTAAGACTAACAATATCTAGAATTACAGCATTTTGCGGGTGTTTACATGTGTTCATGATTTAAGTTTCTTTGCTAATATTTTGTTTATCAGAATCTTGTTAATACTGATAGAACCCTTGAATTTTACTAATAAAAGGAAAGAAGCAGTTCAGTAAAATTCTGTATTTCATTGCATTTCCTTAGATTTTCATAATTTTCTGAGACCAAAAGATGCCATCACTATAAGAATGAAACTTTGAGCTATGGATTGTTTAGTCTTTTATTTTTCAGTTTTTCATCCCTCATTGAAACCATTCATGTACACTTGCACCAAAAAGTCTCTGCACTTTATCTCATGCACTTTTTCTCATTGATACAATATGAAACAATGGATGAACAATTCTGATCAGTATGTGTAGTGCCTGGCGTGTTATGGTAGGCCTGGTATCCTGGGTGACAGTTGCCAGTTAGTAGTTACTCGTTTCTGGCATTTAGATTGTGTGTGAATCACTGTGCAACATCGACAGGAGAGTAATATGATAAACGTTAATATAGAAGTAATCATATGCCTGACAGTCATTCAGTGGGTACAACTGCTGCTGACATTGTTCATGCAAAATTTATTTACCACGCAATACACTGGGTACTTTAAGCATACAGCCATGCACTGCCAGAGGATATGGACAAATGTTAGTTGCTGGGTAATAATTACAGCACAACATGGTGGGGCTAGAAATAAAATATGATATTGCTCTTATTCTAGCTGTAGGTGGTAATACAACTGTAATGATAATAGTGTAATGTTGCAACTGCATTCATGATGATACCAAAAATGGGCTGTTATCAGCATTGGTACGTAATAGCCAAGGTCCTGTTGACATTGGCACTGAAATGTTACTGCGAAATATGCATATATTGGAACAGCTGGATCACATTGTTATCGCTGATTGTGAGTGTAATGTGCTGTAATACTGCTGAAGTATGTGTAATAGCCTTGAGATTGTTTGGGAGAGATACAGAATCAAGGCAGCTGGTATGAACAGCCCCAGGAGGGGGGTGTTTATGAGTGGTCAGTCCTTCGTCTATATGAGCTGTCGACCATTGCGTCCGATGTGTGGACGTTAGAAACATCACTTGGCTGTCATATGGGTGCTAGATGATATGGATATGAAGTATGTCACTGTCATTGTATAATCATATGACAAAGTAAGTCATTCAAAATTATTTTCATTGCAAATTAACAGAATATCCGATTCGTCAGGTTCATATTTTTTTCGAGCCTGCTCCAGTGTCACCTCAGCTCAGCACATTATGCATTATAGTCATATTTGGCCATTCAACTCTTATGTTGCAAGTCATTGTATTTTTTACAATTGATTTGTGAACACCATTGCAGCAAATCGTCACCAGTTTTACGCATATTATATTCTATCCTACCTCATTCTCTTCTATGACAAATAAAGTGTATAGTGCAGTTATCATGTCTCATTGGGATGCAGCTCACAGTTAGACGTACCAGCCATACCGAGTTGCTCCACGTCTCTAACGTGTGATCATTTCCAAATACATAGGACCCTAGGGGGCGGAGACTTTTTGGTGCGAGTGTACCAATGTGAATATGATACTGTGCACTGATGTTACATATTTTTCATGACATATTGAATAAGTACATTTTCCTGTTAGAATAAATTTTAGAATAATTTATTATTTCTTTCTTGGTTATTTGTTATTAGAATTATATCACTTTACTTGTAATTATACACAGCTTTGGATTTCAGTACAAATATCATTCTTTTCCCTATTGATTTTTTTAAAGCACTAATATACATTTTTAAAACATTTTATATGGAATAGATATGTGCAAATGAAACTTTTTTTTCCCCCAACTGCTACCTTGCTTGGTTGAGAGAGGCAATTAAGTTAAAAGAGAATCATTTTTCTTTACTATTGTTATTCATATGAACTAATTCCTTTAAACATTAGAGTACATTGGTGGCATAAATGTGTATAAATGAACTGTGTTTCTGATACTTTTCATAAAATTCTTACAGGCTGGCTCAAATCTCTTCCTAAATGGCATTGTAATGGGGACTTTATATGTTGGGGGCAAGCTTATTGTTGCCAGTCAGTTGAAACCAGGAGATCTTATGTCATTTTTGGTAGCTGCCCAGACCATACAGCGATCTCTAGCTCAACTTAGTGTTCTTTTTGGTTCATATGTGCGAGGAATCAGTGCAGGTGCACGAGTATTTGAGGTGAGATATACAAGTTATTTTTACCAGAAAGTAAGTGTTTGCCTGTTTTCATAGTCCGTTAATCTCTTTAGGTAAATATTTCATATGTAGTTATATGATTTTCCATGCTACTGCATGTATTTGTCCCTTCTTACATAACACTGTGTAGATTTTTTCTTTCAGTGATTTTAATGTTTTGTAAATTTCCACAGCCTTTTATGTCAGTTCTTTCATACAGAGTAAAGATGTCTTATAGACTTGGTAATTCTTGAGACTGGACTAGATAAAAGTGTAAATACAGCATGATATGAGGTTGGGGAGTTGTCTGTAAATAACATCATCTAGGTAGTTGGTGAGATGTGCCAAATACTTTCAATTTAAGCTATTTTTGTTAGTCTTTCTGAACTAGCTATAAACATATTAATAAAGAGAATTATTGTGATCAACAGATATAAGGCTATAAAAAACATTATTTCTCCCCTCTTAGCTGCTATGTGCTTGTCTTCACCCTCTCAGTTGCAGTTTCTCATACCAAGTACATTCAGTGACTTATTCCATTGTAATTTGAATACTTGAGTTTTGTTCCCTTTACCTTTATTACAAGGGTACTAAATGTGTATTGTGTCAGTCACTGACCAATCATAACACAAACACCTCTTTCACCAAAAACTCAGCTGCAGTCTCATCCACTCCTATTTGTGAAGTGCATCTGAATTCTTTTCTTTTTCATTTTAATTGTTTTGTTTGTGACCATGTAATATAAGAGTATTCAGTTTTGATTCTTATATATAGTCAAACCTTTTCATCAGTAGGTTTCTTTCTCTTGCAGAGAGTTCTCAGAATCATACCACTCATCACTTAATAGTGCTGTCTTCTCAATATGCTCTCTGAAATCCAGTTTCTCATTTATAATGGCACCCACATATTTACTTTGTTTTTGGTGCTGTCTCATGTCAGTGAAAAACAGCAAACAAATATGATTTTTTTCTCATTTTGGAGGCTACAGCAATGGACAGAAATCCACATCAAGGCTAGGCCTTAATTGATATATAGGATAGTTACTGAAAGAGAAAGAGAAGAGACTAGAAATAGTATTGATGATTTATAGAGGAAGCGAAAAATCTGTTTTTAAAATATACCAGGTCACAGTTTTTGGGAAAGACACGAGGGTAGAGAGTTCCAAAGCTTCGTGGTGTAGAGAAAGAAATAGTCATCAAAATGGCTCACCCTTGAGTTGCATTGGCCACACAATAATCACATGACATAGTAGATTGCTGAGTCTTGCATGGTCTAACTTATGATGGGGGCACACAAGCAGCCAGCCCTTGAGAGCAGAAACCTAAGTCATACCTACAGAAGAGGGAAAGCAAAACATCACTGGGGCACAGGGCAAGCAGATCAAGTTTGTGTTAGCCAGGGAGAGTTTATAAGTCAGTCCACTTTTGACTCAACTCTTTCAGGTAAGAATGCAGAGCTAGATCCACTCTAGATGTGATTGCAGTACTTCATATAAGGATGGGTCAGTTCTTTTAATAAATGGAACAACTGTTCAGAAAAAAAATTTTGACATCTAAACAGGACCCCTAGTTTCTTAGAGGTAGACTTAGCTATTGCATGCAAATTGTAATATTTAGTAAAGCTAGCCATGTGTATATGTTCTGTACAGAGTGAAATGGAGCTGTGTAGTGGTTTGTGGGGCTTGACTGTAGATGGTGGGCTTTGATTTCAGTAGATTGTGCACAATAGCTGGAGGGAAGGTGCAAGAAAGTAAGGCTATGTGTTTATCTCTTCCTGGTGCTACCTTGCTCAAGCAGATGGCAAGCAACTGTAAAAAAATGTTCTGCAGTATTTTTTCATGTATACTGATCTCAGTAATTTCTATTTATTATTTCAGTTCATGAAGCTGGAGCCAACAATACCATTAAGAAATGGGAAGATAATTCCATACCACTCTTTGATGGGAAACATTGAATTCAGAAAAGTCTCATTTGCATACCCTACAAGGCCTGATCAGGTACATATAATACTTGTTTATTTGAACAGAAGAGAAGCATATATGGATAAATTGGATTAGTAATTGTGGTGAAATAGTTTTAGGCTAAGTAGAAAGTAGTTAGAGATTTTACTCTGAAAAAAAGTTGATAGATTAAAGGAAGGATATATAATGCTGCTTGTACCCTGTCTGTGTTTGTTCATCAGATTCAAGTTTCAGTGCATTACACATGACAGCTAGAGACTGAGTGTGAGCGAATATGCTGTTTCCTCTGTTTCTTGGCACTACCTCGCTGATGCACGGGGTGGCGATGCTATTTCCTGTGGGGCAGGGTGGCATCAGAAATGGATGGAGGTAAGCAAGTATGAATATGTACATGTGTATATGTATATATGTATGTATGTAAATATGTATATGTTGGTATGTGTATGTATTGTGCATATATGTACATGTATGTATATATGTGTGTATATGAGTGGATGTGTCTTTCTTCGTCAGTTTCCTGGTGCTACCTTGCTGATGCAGGAAACAGCGATCAAGTGTAATGATAAAAAATAGGGGATAGGAGTGTAAGAATACTTCCCACATATTCCTGCCAGTCTTAAAAGGCGACTAAAAGGGGCGGGAGCAGGGGGGCTGGAAACCCTCCACTTCTTGTATTTTCAATTTCTAAAAAGGGAAACAGAAGAAGGAGCCAGACAGGGAGTGCTCATCCTCCTTGAAGGCTCAGATTGGGGTGTCTGAATGTGTGTGGATGTAACCAAGATGAGAAGAAA
>JAYMFT010294635.1:0-10321 GCA_038088735.1 Panulirus argus | reverse complement strand
GAACATCATTAGACAACTGTGTCTCAGACAGAAGTAAGATATTAGGAGAGGTACTAGACAGATGGTGTTCAACTGAGTAGAGGTTACTAGAGACACCACGAATGTTGGTATAGTGAATAGAAAAAGAGGAAGGTCTCACAGAGAAGGGAAAGTTGTGGGAGGGGCCGGTACTACTACTGCTAGAGCCCTCCCTCTCATTAGCAGTAGAGTCATGCTGAAACCCGGAGATTCTTAGCACCCCATGATGCTGGGGACTAGGGGCCACAGATTGGACGGACGCTGTCATAATGAGCTTATAAATGTTAGAGCGGATAGGAATTGGCAAAAGTACTTATGTGAAAAAAGTAATGATAATAAGCAAGGTATGATCAGGTGTGTGGTGCTTGTAAGAAGATGGCAGGACTAGCCCGGTAGTCCCATTTCGATGAGACAGGAAGTAAGACCAGCAATCCTGACATGGAGAGTGTAGGACGGTTCCAAGCACCACTTTAATGCTCCTGAGTCAGGACGGTAGTACCACCCTGGGCAGCTGTTGTCAACAACCTACTGCCTTCTTGTTATACACCCTTGCACTTGTATCCTCTCTCTTTCATCCTCCATACCCATGCATGTAACAATTGCTGCCTCAGCTTCTCTTACATTCATCACTTCTTCAAAATGCTCTTTCCAGCCTCCTTTCACTTCCTTCTTTTGATTCAGCAACTCCCCTTCCTTACTTCTTATATTAACATTTTCACCCTTACATCCACCTCTTTCCTTTTTCACCTCCTCCTTGTACAATTTTTTATTTTTCCTAAACTTTTCACTTAACTGTCTTCCAAAATCTTTTTGTACTCTGCTCTTTCTCTCTTTCCTCTATTAGCTTCTTAACATTCCGCTTAGATATCTTATTTTCTTTTCTCCACCTTTTCTGAACTTCCACTGGTACATTCCTTTTGACCAGTCTACCATATGCCTTATTTTTTTCTTCCACAGCATTTCTAATCTCACTCAACCACAATGCATTTTCGTTTTTATTCTTATATCACATCTTTGTGTCCAGCTACCTTTAACAGTATTTTTCTAAACATTTTAAAAGCCTCATTCACACATGACTGTATCCCTACGTTTACTGCACTTCCATCTAAACTTTCAGTTACCCTCCTTTCATTCTCCTTCCTGCATTCTTTCAGATTCATCTTTTTGCTTGCCAACACTTTTACTTTTTCATTCTTCCGTACACCATATCTCCACTTCTCCCTGATCCTCACCCCCTCAAGGACTGCAAAATGGTCAGACTCCCAAAGAATCCTCTCACAACTTTAGCATTTAGCACAGTCTTTCTCAACTTTTCACCCAGTGCCACATATTCAGTAATACCCTTTTGCTCTTCTTTTCCATCATTTCTCATCCAAGTGTACTTGTAGATCATCTTGTTCTGAAAAAAATGTGTTTGAAAGGAATAAACCCCTCTCAACACAGACATCCAAAAGATAACTTCCTCTCTAATTTACTCCAGGCACTCCCCATTTACCAACTATCTTGCCAATTTCATCACATTCCACCTTTGTATTCATATCACCCATTACAACACTTTTCTCAGTGTCTCAAAACCATTCATACAGTCATTCATATTTCTCCAGAAATGCCCCATTTCATCCTTCATATTCACAGGACCATAAACTCATACCCATGCATACTTCACGATTCAAATCTTTCACACAGAAATGCAAATATATGTAGTATAATATTTCTCTTGAGTTAGACTTCATTATTGCAATTATGATTTGATTTTGATATGTTGTTTTAGGAATTGTAGCAGCTTGTTGGGCAGCACTAATGTACCATGGTATCCAGGGTTATGTTGATTACACAAGGATGGTTATAGAGACAACCAAGAAGATTGAGCGCGGGTAAGTTCTATTACTTCACAGTTTTCTTCAGTAATTCAGATATGTATCAGCTTCTTTTAGGTATTTTTGGCTCATATTAGTTTTCCTGATATATAGCCTTCTGTAGGTGCTTAAGCTTATGTACTACACTCCAGAATCATTAACACTTTCACTGTTCATCATAAGCCTTATTGATGAGCTAACTCTCATAAGTTTTTTCTCTGCTTTTTCCATTGGTATAGATTTCATCAGGCTCATTATTCATATATTTTATACAATTTTGTGGTACATAATACAAATGCTCATTGAAATACAGAATTCTTTGAGTATTCAGTGAGTAAGTCAGGTGAAGTTAGAGTTTTGTGATTTACTGTGGTGCATGATAGTGAAAATGGCATTGAAATACTAGAATGGGAAATGGTACTGTCTGGGAAAAGATTTTTTGAGAAAAGATCAGCACTAACCAACTGTGACCATCTCTTTGGCTACAGGTCCAGAATTATTTTTACCATGCATTTTGCTATAGTTCCCAGTTTCTTCTACTCATAACAGTATTCCAAACTTAGTGCTTTTTTATCACATCATTTTCATTGGCGTCATGACAGATAGTTGCCGAAGGCCATGAGCCTTTCCTACATGAAAGAAAATGAAAGGTGTCAGGGAAAAATTACACTCTAGATGTCATTTAGAATATGTATTTATATGCACAAATGTGCAAACACAAACTCTTTTGTCTTGATGAAATAGATATGACATCAACACTATACTCATACTCATGTCTAGTAGCATTGATAGGCTGATATCATATCCCAGGGATGCCTTACAGTGGTGTTAAAACTAAGATCATCTAAATAAGTTACCTTTTAGGAATCAGGGAGAAGTACACTATTTACTACCACAGTAAAAGTAGTCAGTGGTTGGTAGGCAGCCAACGACCAAGGAGGTATGTTACCAGTATGTACTACCCGCTTGGGTGTTGGGAGGGTTAGTGACATCTGCTTAGTGAGCCAGCACTTTGGTGATTGTCAAGTTGCACTCCTCTGACGTAAGTAGCTGTCTTTTCTTGCTGCCTCACTAACATGTGGATTACTGGCATTCTGTCCTCAGACGTACAATCTCTCCTTGTCATATGTAACACTTGACAACACTTAACTCATGCAGCTCATTCTTCGTAACCCTAGATTTTCCTGCGATGAGCACAATGTGCTCGCCCTGCCTTTTGACAAAATGGAAGGAGCATTAGATAGAAGTAGTAGGTAGGAGCATTAGATAGAAGGAGTCATTAGGAACATTAGGTAGGAGCCTCTGCAAACACTGTGCTAAACTTGCCCTCTGCCAGTGGCCTGTTAAGAGTGAGACAGTAAAGGCTAAGAAGCTGCACTGGAGTTCTTTAGTTATGGAGACTCTTGCCACTCCTTTAAGGGAGTTCCAGTTGGAACAGGCATCAGAGATATAGATATAGATATAGATAGAAAGATACAGTAAAGTAGGAGATATGTTTTTTTGGCTATTTTTTTCATGTCTCATATCAGGGGAACTCTTCCCCTTCCTGCAATCAATGGGTTAAAGGAATTTAATTCTTACTGTGAATGCATAGAAATGCTTTTTGTGGTGTAGGTGGATTAAAAGATATTGGTTAAGTGAGACCACTTTTTTGAAAACCGTATTTATTTATTTATTATACTTGATCGCTGTTTCCCGCATCAGCGAGGTAGTGCTAGGAAACAGACAAAGAAAGACCCATTCCCCCACATATACACTTATATACATACATGCACATATATGCACAGTACATACATATACATACCAACATATACATATTTACATACATATACATACACATGCATACACTCATATACACACGTACATATTCATACTGAGTCATAAAGGTAAGAAATAATCTTCCTTAGGCTCCCTCCTGCAATCCTTCTTTCGGAAAGTCGTACAGGAGGGGAGGATTTCCAGGTGGTACCCTCTTCCCTAATGTACCTCTGAGTAGCGTTGTACAATATGGAGAGATATATAGGCAGTATTCTGTCTCCTCTATTTCCTATTAAACAGTCAAATGTACCCACAATTACTCTCACAGACAGTGACCTTTCTTTCCACATACTCCTCAATACACCCAGTACCTGAGCCCCCTCTCCCAGTATGTGGCTTACTTCAGCTTTCATGTTTATGCATACAGAAGTAATGGCTGTGAGGTCCTTACTAAAGATATGTATGATTTGTATGTAGTTTCTTGATAAGAAGAAATGCTCTATAGTAAAAATAGCAAATTCAGACATTTAACCCTCTTGCAGCTGCATTTGAAATTCCATGGACACCCTTCTTGTAGGATGTTCTTATACGTTCAAAAAAATATCCCCTTAAGTTTAGTGTCACAGTTAACTATAACATTATTTTCTGAGTAAGGTGGTGTACAACCTAACTGGTGAGACAGGTTACATCTTCTAAATGTCCTTTGATTTATGCTGCTCCACTGCCAGGCATATGAGGAATCTCTGGAGTATTTTTAGGCATACGTAGTGAGCTGTGTGGTATTTTTTTTGCTGGTTTTGTCACAAACAAATATGATAATTAAAGGTTTTCATCAGTTGTATCCCTTATTTTGTAAGAGTTACACAGCTTCAAAAAGTATACGTATAATGAGGCTCCTTATCTCATACAGGTTTCTGTGACATCTCTTATACTGATCAGTATTTGGAAAAATTAAGGTAAAGAGTCTTTATACAGTGTATGAGATGCCTTTACAAGCATTAATGACCATATATTTTGCTTCAAGGCCTAGGCAGCCAATTCAAGAATTAAAAACTTGTATGCTCAAGCTACAGTAAAAGGGAATAGAGTGTGATGTCTGTACATGCCCCACCTGCATGGAAATGGGTTAAGACAAAAACATTGAAATGCTTATGTTTGAATTAACTGATTATTGAGGGTTCAATGTATTCAGATTATGATAAAACTGACCTTTAAATCTACTTAGCTACTGTTTGCAGATAGTGTCCATAGCATGTAGTTAGTTCATTTGGCTATGACAGCAAGAGCATATGCTTATGAGGAGTAACTGCACTACTTGGACATTTAGTTTTTTCACTTGTACATCTATGTCTGGTCTGGTGTTTGTGCAAGTGAAGTATTGTGGACTGCATTCACAGAGCAGTAATTTATGATTGTACATAAAAGGGAATGTAAAAGTAATCAAGCATGAGGAAATTGGGAAGCAGTGCTCATTGCATAACCAGTCTCTTAATCATTTTGGACAAATAAAGTAATATTTATATGAAATTTTCAACCTTTTTGCATGTCTAAACAGAAAAATGGAAAGTATTTTGTTAAACCCCAACATCGCATGTGATGAAAGAAATTCCTGATTGTGCAATTTTATAAGCAGGTTGATCCTTAAGCCAGCTGGTTATGACTTTTCGACAAGTTGATTGTAATATCCATTGGCCAAATGAAAAGGGGATCCAATACTTCATGTTATACCTGGAAAATTGAGAAGTTAGGAAACTAATAGAAGAAACTAAGAAATGGATAAGGGAAAGTAATTGCCTTGGTTCAGCTTGTATGGCAGACCATTAGTTTGGTGGGAATGTGGTCAGACCTCAGCATTGTTTGCATAATCAATTAAAGCCTCTTGAAATATATGTGTAGGAGACGGTGTGTAGGATAGATGATTACAGTAGTGTGCTCAGGACCAGTCATATTAAGATTAACTGCATAAAGCTGAAGCTAGTTTATTATGGTATTATTTATATTATACTGAATCAGGATCTTATTGATAATATACACCATATGACTATGGAAGTTAGTAAAAAATATCTAAATTAGTTTATTACAAAAAAAATTTCAGCTTAAATTCATTCATAGTTTTTTGATACTTCTGCCAAATATATATCCTGCTAAATGCCATTCCTTGTTTAAATTTGTAGATATTAGTATGTGTCAAACTAGTTTGAAATTTGTTGCACACCCAAAATTCCAATTTACAGATATTGTCATGCAAAAAAAATTATCTTGATACCATGTTTTATCATTTAAGAAAATATGTGCCTCTTAAGGTTTGTCCTAAGTGATTTTTTTTTTTTTTTATTTTTTTTTTTTTTAGTGTAGCATTAGCTTGTGGGATGTTATGGTAGATAATGGCCCCATGGGGTGTCGCACAAATTTAATGAGATATGTAGTGAAAAGTTTTGCGGGATTGAGAGAACTGTTACTCATCAGTGTTTTTCTGGGATTGAGATTTCTGTGTACAATGTAGGGTTTCAAAACCACATCCATTTACTGATATTTGCTTCTCTTTTCAGAACAAAGTACATTTACCATAGAGGAAGGGCTAAGGAAAAAAAAATGTGCTTAATCTGTTTCACTCTAATAATCTTGATAGTTCTTTCCATTTGAAAGATTTTCCTCTGCAGAATCTTTGCCTGGTCATCAGTGTTTTGGCATATAGTTCAGAAACTTTCAGATTATTGAGATTTACTGAAATTTGAAATTAGAATTCTTTGTATGTTTGCTCAATGATGTCCATTTCCACAGGTCCCAGAAGTTGTAAGAAAGAGACAATATCGGGTTGGTCTTAATCTATTTAACAAAAAGCCAGAACGAGGTGTGACGTATCTCATAAGTCGTGGCTTCCTTGAGAATTCTCCGCAAGCAGTTGCTAAATTCCTTCTGACTCGGAAGGGTCTGAGTAAACAAATGATTGGAGAATATCTTGGCAACCTTCAGAATAATTTTAACATGGCTGTTCTTGAGTAAGTGTAATTGATCTCAAAACACTTTTGTTTGTTTGAGTGAATTTGTATTTAATGTATTTAAAGTACAGTTACATCTGTATGACATAGTTTGTTTGTAAAGCTTAAAAAGTTTTTTATTTTGATATTAAGTTTTGTTTGAAAACAATCATATGCTGGTTTATTTCATTCAGATTTTGTTATATTAGGAGAGAAATGAAAAATATTTAAGGCAGATGATATCATTATGTACTATTTTGCAGGTGTTTTGCACATGATATTGATTTGTCGGGTATGCAAGTAGACGTTGCTCTAAGAAAGTTTCAGACGCATTTTCGCATGCCTGGGGAAGCGCAGAAGATTGAGCGCCTCATGCAAGTGTTTGCTCAACGTTACTGTCAGTGTAATAGGGATATTGTGGCAAAATTGAGAGATCCTGAAACTATCTTTGTTTTGGCTTTTGCCATTATTATGCTGAACACTGATCTTCACACTGCATCCATGAAACAAGAAAAAAGAATGAAGTTAGAAGACTTTGTCAAAAACTTGAGAGGTAAGTACATTGAATGTACATTTAAGGATTTCTTATATTCCTGACTTCCACATACCTCATTTATTACAAGTAAAAGTAAAGTTCATAATTTTATGCTTACTATATGAAGCAGTCAGCAGAAATGGAAGAAAGGTCTGTGGAGTTTGGTTGTGGACAGGGGCACTGGTTTCAGTGCAGTGTACATTATAGCTAGTACACATTCAAGCATACCCATTTTCACCCTCCCAGATAACGACTTCTGTTTCCATACATTCCTCAATGCTTCCAAAACTCCCCCCCCCCCCACACACACACACCACCACCACCACCACCACCACCACCACCACCACCACCACCACCACCACCACCCATCCGTCCTATATCTCTCTTCCATTTCAATATTTCCAGATTACAACCCATCTAATCTGTCCCTCTGCCCTGGTATACTTAATAGCCATTTTTTTTATTCACATTTACTCTCAACCTCCTCCCTTCACACACTCTCCCAAGCTCAGTCACCAACTTCTGCCATTTCTCACTTGAATGGGCCACTAGTGCTATGATATCAGCAAACAGCTGACTCGCTTTCTAGGTCCCCTCACACCCTACAGGCTGAAAACTCGTCCGTGCCTCCAAGACTCTTGAATATACCTCCCTCACCACCCCATCCATAAACAAATTAATCATCTATGATGGTGTCACACATCTCTGCCACAGACCAGTCTTCACCTGGAAACACTCACTCTCTTTTCTTCTGACTTGTACATACACCTTACACCCTTGATAAGAACTTCTCATTGCTTCTGCTAGTTTTCCACCCACACCATATGCTTTCATCTATGTATTAATGCAATACTCATGAATTTATTCCAAGCATGATTTCATACTGCATACAAATAATCACATTGAACTTTTTTTTTTTTCTGGGCATGATTTCACATTTCCCATAAGTATCATATACATATTTTTTTACATATGCAAATGTTTTTTTAATATATTATTGTGTTGTTTACATCAGTACATATCATTTACTCAAGCAGACCTTTATTTATATGAGTAATTGAAAAGAAAAGCTTGGTAGTTTTTGGTAGGCAGCCACCAACCAATATTACTCTCCTGGATATCATGCTCTGACTCTGGTAGTTGTCTTTTCTTTCTGCTTCTCCCACATGTGTTCTTTTGCCATTTTGTCCACTAACATACAATCTCTCCTTGTCACTTATAACACCTGACAGCACTTAACTCTTACAATTCATTCTTCATAACTCTAGATTTTCCTGCAGTGAGCACTGTGTGTTAGCCCTGCCTTTTTGCAAAATGGTAGGGGCAGTAGTTAAAAGTAATAGGTAGGAACATTAGGTAGGAGCCTCTGGAAACATCACTACAGTTGCTTTCTGCCAATTGCCTTTTAAGGGTGAGGCACTAAAGGCTAAGAAGCTGCACTGGATTTCACCAGTACTGGGGACTCTTTTGCCTTGGCCATCCCTCTTGAGGGAGTTCCTGGAAGGAACAGGCATCAGAGATATATGTAGGTAGATAGCATGAAAAATAATAACTTTTTTTAATCCTTTTTAACCCTTTCACTTCATGTTTCATATGATGAATTATAGTACTACTGCACTACCTGACATATAACATTAGCTCTCATTGTAATTTGTAATCCCAACTGAAATGCTTATGTTTGAATCAACTGATTATTGAGGGTTCAATGTATTCAGTTCAATGTATCCAGTTACCCATAAATGTCATTAGCAGCCTTCCACCACAGCTGAAAAAATCAGTGCATGTCTCGGTTTCCAAAAAAATCATCCAAGAAAGTGCACATATAAAGTTTTGGTGTGATGCTAGATGTATGCAACCACTCTTGTAGTAATATTTAGATTAAAAGAAAAGTATTTCGCATCTTAATATGATTGTCATTTTTTTTCATTTTCTCGCATAAATAAAGTTGTCAGTGTATTGATAGGTAAATACTTAATCAGTACATATTCATTAATACCACAGTTATTGCTACCCTGTAGAAAGCTGTTTCATTAAAACTCTCTTGTTTGCATCTTGGAGCACTTAGCTTTATTAGAAGAAAAATAATCCATAAAAGAAGTCAATAGTCATAATTATGAACACTCACAACATGCTGAGAGCAGCTCCCTTTTTTTATACTCATCTAATCAGTGCCAGGTGTTCTCGTCTGTTAGCACAGTACAAATTTTGCCATGGTTCCAATGAGCACAGATTCTTGTTGACTCACTGAATTCGATAATATGGTGACTATTTTACCCATCATGTGTAGAAGATAGCTTGCAAGCTAGTGCATCTGAACTGCTTGGGAGAAGCCTTTCCTTGGATGTAGAATTACAAGTGTTAAAGCAGTTGGAAACCGGTGAGTGTCAGGTAAATGTCAGAAATGCCTTCAAATTGGCTACATCAGTGGTTAGAACCATTAATAAGAATGCAGACATGATGAAAGCTTCTACCATTAAAAACAAGAAGTTACCAACAACAAGGTGACTCATTCAAGGAGCAGTTTTCTTAGGTTAAATGGCGGCTTTAGTATAGTGAGGAGTGGTTGGTAACACATCTGTAGAGTGTTACCATGTCATTTTTCTTTCTCACTAAATATTTAAAAATGTCATATGAGTTAATGTTGATGGGATACATTGTTGCTCATTTATACTTCACTCATTTTGTGGGTAGACATAAGCTGTGCAGTAGTATCTGGCAGTGCTGCAGCCATTGTTACTAAAGAAACCAATGGACACATCATCTTTTCACCACTTACCACAGTCTCCCACACCATCACCATCCCTTATCATCACCACTACCTCTATTGTCAACATATCAATTTTAGTGATGCAGAGATGGATTTATTTCATCCAGAACAGAACCACATAATATCCACTGCCTCCCACCTCCCTCCCTTTCACCAACATGCTGCCTATCTCACACATTGTACTACAGTTGTCTTTATTCACCTAGATCCTGTCATCTTCATGACACAACATAGTACATTGTTTATTTTTTATACATTTATTAGCAAAGGTATGTTACTGTAGTAATCTATGTTTTTTTCTGCTTGTAACCCTCATATACAGCACAGTATATATCTCATTGGTAAAAAGTAATTTCATTCTGAACACATCTCCATATATATATATATATATATATATTTTTTTTTTTTT